>JAFVLL020003626.1:27500-31248 GCA_021397915.2 Tor tambroides | reverse complement strand
GTGTGAGTGAGTGAGTGTGTGTGAGTGAGAGTGTGTGTGTGTGTGTGTGAGAGAGAGAGTGAGTGAGTGAGTGAGTGAGTGAGTGTGTGTGAGTGAGAGTGTGTGTGTGTGTGTGTGAGAGTGAGAGTGTGTGAGTGAGTAAAGGCCCCGATATACTTCAAACGAAGTTCGTTTTTGTTCTTCGTTTGGGGGCAAAAAGAAGTTGGGAAAGGATGAGTGGCGGTATACTGTTTTTGATCATTCCGACACCCCGGCGCTGCTGGAGGCGGCTGTAGGTTAATGTAAACATGTGTCGAATGCCCTAAACACAACAACGATGCAATGATGCTGTATCTAGGTCTCTTATTAAACTAGATAAATTATTACACGTTTTTATATTTTATGTGTTGTCATGATTTGATAAAAACAAAGGTTTATTATTGTATGTTCTTTTGGCATTTCATTTATTGTATACCGTTTAAATTCGCTTATTGAAAGAACAGCAGCAGCAGTATGGTGTAACATTTATTTGAAACACATTTATTTGGTACTTGCTACATTATATCTTTACTCTTTCCTATCGTTCTTTTCATGACTTTGGAAAACTTGCATCTACGTATCTTTTTTGCATAACTCCGGGTCATTGACACCAAGCTTCGTTGCAGTTTCTTTCTAGGAATTAAATGCTTTCTCTGAATCTTTAAAGTCTCTCCGCGAGCGATCGTACAGGTGCGGATATATCTGTGGCAGTTCAGCTATTCGACACAGTGTATTTATGTTGCTAGTGACTTGGAGATGTTGTTCTTCTGCTTGACCTCCGTTGAATGAGAAATGAACCGGGGGGACAAAATCGCACGTCAAAGAAGGCGGAGCTCCAGAACACACCCACCGATTGCGTAATCACCACGGACCAATGGCAGCTCAGAGGTGTTTCGAAGCCAAAACGAACTCCCCCAGAAAGTTTGCTTTGGTGAGCTGTATCGAACTGCCGAAACGAACTCAAAACGAACTTCGTTTCAGCCTGATTTTGTTCGAAATGACGTCATATCAGTTCGTTCTTCGTTTTCGTTTGAAGTATATCGGGGCATTGAGTAAGAGTGTGTGTGTGTGTGTGTTTGCCACATTGACAATGTTGTATAGGCTCACCCCTTCATTCATGTGTATGTATGATCTGCATTGTATTGGATTTATTGATTTTTATTGGACAAATAAAAAAAAAAATGCTCTGAATTTTAGTATTTCCCATTCATTTCCAATGGGTGCCCACTTTTGTCCATGAAGGACAAATTAAGCAGTTTTCTTTCAACCACTTAACTTTGTTGAATCAAGTCAGTTTTTGTGTGTGTGTGTGTTCAGATGGCAAACTTAGGAGAAGTAGCCAAGTCTTGTACCGCTCAGATTAAGAAAACTATTTAAAATAATAATAATAATTTTGCCCAAATTTGTCCCGAAGGGTGCTTGAGGGTTAATTATGATGTTTTGCTGATGCGGCTCGTTGATGGGAGTGTCTGTGGTATATAAACAGCGTCTGCTCTGCTCTGTCTTCAGTCTAAGGATGTCTGCGATGCTCAGGGTTTGGTATCTTCTGGCCGTCTGGACGCTCCTCGCAGTGTCTTCTTCTCAGAGGAATGCTGTGGATTTCTCCGAGAGGTTTGGGAACGCCCTGCCGTCCCTCAGTCGCCCAGCTAACGCCAGCCAGATCTTCTACAGCATCATGTTTGACGCGGGCAGCACCGGCACCCGCATCCACGTCTACACCTTCATCCAGAAGGAGCCGGGTGAGATCACTACATAGACAGCAGATCATTGAGGGGTTGAAACACATCAGATGGTTTGGAACTACTGAAGTGTAAACAGTAACATGCAGTAAAAGGAAGATTTGTAGTTATGGAATGAATTTTGCATGTAGTAACTTCAGAAATAAACCTGGTTTATTTGTAGCACTGCAGGGTTATTATAGTTAATTAAAACTAGTGCTGTCAAGTGATTAATCGTGATTAATTGCATCCAAAAAAGTTTTTGTTTACATAATATATGAGTGTGTACTGTGTATATTTATTATGTCTATATAAATACACAAGCATACAGTATATATTTTGAAAATATTTACATGTATTTACATGTGTATATATTTATATTACAGATAAATATATAAACATTTTTCTTAAATATATACATGTATGTGTGTGTATTTATATAGGCATAATAAATATACACAGTACACACACATATATTATGTAAACAAAAACTTTTATTTTGGATGCGATTAATCACGATTAATCGTTTGACAGCACTAATTAAAACCATTAAAATATTTTTGTTAACTGAAATAAAATATTAAAAACATTTATTTTATTTCAGCTAATTGCCAAGGAAAGATTTCTTCTTATTTTCTTTAATATGATGCACTAAAATAACTAAAACTGAAATGCAAAATAAATAAAAAAACTATATAGAGTTATTTAAAAAAATAATAAATGTGACAAAACACACAACAAATTTACTAAAATTAAAAAGAAATTGGAAAATTTAAAAATGAAACTAATTCAAAATATTACTAATTAAAAAATAACATATCTACCTTATATTTCACCCCATTCTTTAATCAAAATAAAAGAAAACGTAATATATTATTTTAACATTAAGCCTGTTTAGCAATTATTTATAAAATATATTTCTAAAATAAATATTTTTGCCGTGTGAAAATCAAGCACACTTTCTCTGTAAATCTCGTTACTGTAATGCAAAATAATCTGATTTAAATTAATGTGAGAATTATTTTTTATTTAATTTGTAAAATACTTATACATCATTGTTGTATTTATTTCATTGCAAATATATGGTGATTTAAGTCAAAAATATATTTCACTAATTACAATTCTATTAAAAATATAATATTATTTTACATGAAAAAGAGCCTTTTTAGGAGCATAAATATTTTTGTGTTATCAGGCACATTTCTCTCTAAATCTCTTTACTGTAATGAAAAATAATCTCATTCTAATGACTTCAGTGTGAAAATGATTTGTTTTTAAATTGAAAAATATTTATACATCATAGTAGTATTTGTTGAACTGCAATTTATGTAGATAATTATGTAGATTATGCAGATAAAATTATGTAAATTAATTTAAAAAAATGTACTGCACTAATTATAATCCAAAGAAAAAATATCAAGTTATTTTCACATAAATAAAATTAAGTTTTTAAGATTTTTACATCCACATGTTCTCTCTAAATTTCATTACTGTAATGCAAACTAATCTGATTCTACTGACTTTAATAAGATATTTATTGTATTATATACACACACACACACACACACACACATACATACACACACACACACACACACACACACACACACACACACACATACACACACACATACACACACACACACACACACACACACACATACACACACACACACACACACATATACACACATACACACACACACACACACACACACACACACACACACACACACACACACACACACACACACACATACACACACACACACACACACACATACACACACACACACACACATACATACACACACACACACACACACACACACACACATGTTTGTTTCTGTGAATTGTGGGGACTTTCCATAGACTTCTATTACTTTTATACTGACCAAACGATATTTTCTCTCCCCTAACCCAACCCTAAACCTACCCCTTACAGAAAACCTGTTTGCATTCTTACTCTTTCAGATAAACGTCATTTACTATTTTTAATAATTTTTTTCCCC
>JAFVLL020003626.1:0-25000 GCA_021397915.2 Tor tambroides | reverse complement strand
CACATTTTCTCTCTAAATATTGTTATATGTAATCTCATATATTACGCAAAGTAATGTGATTGTAATTATTTTAATGTAAGAATGATTTGTTTTTAAATGGTAAAATGTTTATGCATCATGGTAGTGTTTGTTGTATTGCAAATTTATACTGAATTAAATATCAAAATATATTGGACTAATTATAATTTGATGAAAAAATCTAAATATTTTTTAATAAATAAAATTAAGCCTCTTCATTAAGATTTTTGCATGCACATTTTCTCTACATCTCTAACTGTAATGCAAAATAATCTGATTCTAATGACTTTAACGTGAGAATTATTACAAGTTAAATTAATTACAAGTAAAATTTGTTATGGTTGTATTTGTACTGTACTGTGATTTAATGCTGATTTAAATTAAAAAAAAAATTGTGAATCATCATAGAGAATGGCAAACTGGTTGTTTTAGCTAAAACAGTGTTAGAAACTACAGCACTAGCATAAAAACCTCTCAGGTTGAGCATGTTAAAGATGACGTGAGGAGTGTGCATTAAGAGCTCAGACAGCAGAAACCACACCGTTACTGCAGCACAGTTATTATTATTATTATGAAACAGACTCTGATTCAGGTGAAGCTGATCAGCTCTGCACTTATGAAGGAGTTCTGATTATTAGTACAAGTGATTCTTTATTAAACCTCATGCATTGAGGTAAAATGACTGTAATATGTGTGTCTTCACAGGGATTCTGGCCTGGGTCACTGTCAACTTCCTGACAGGTGAGACTTTCTACTGTGAGTTTAATAAATAATGCTGAATTTGAGCTTATAAGCATGATGTCAGTGAGTTTAAAGCTGATGTATAACATTATAAGATCTCAGTTAGTGAGTCAGTGTTGATTTCTGTCAGCCGTCAGACACCTGCTGATTAATATTTCATAAAATCATGCTCTTGTTTTTGTCCTTCAGAAGTGTTCATGTTTGTAGATCTTTAATGCTGTTTTCAGGTCGACTCCACAGAAACACTCAGAAAACGGTGGGAATCCTGGATCTGGGCGGAGGATCCACACAAATCACCTTCCTGCCCAAATCAAGGGTCAGTCTGACCGACACCAAACCTACTGACCAGCAGCGGATTATAATACACACCAGCGGCCAAAAGTCTCTTCTGCTCACCAGTGCTGCATTTATTTGATAAAAATGCTGTAAAAATTGTGAAATATTATTATAATGTAAAACAGCTGTTTTCTATGTAAATATCTGTTAAAATGTAATTTATTTCTGTGATCTGCAGCTGTATTTTCAGCATCATTACTCCAGTCTTCAGTGTCACATGATCTTCAGAAATCATACTAATATGCTGATTTGCTGCTCAACAAACATTTCTGATTATTATCGATGTTGAAAACAGTTGTGCTGCACAATATTTTTGTAGAAACTGTGATATAATACCATTCAAAAGTTAAAAATAAAATAAATTAATGCTTTTATTGATCAAGGATGCATTAAATTGATGAAAAGTGGCATTAATAATGTTACAATAGATTTCTGTTTCAATTAAATGCTGTTGTTTTGAACTTTCTATTCATCTGTGAATCCTGAAAAATAAAATGCATCACAGTTTCCACAAAAATATTGTGCAGCACAACTGATAATAATCAAAAATGTTTCTCGAGCATTAAATCAGCATATTAGAATGATTTCTGAAGATCATGTGACACTGAAGACTGGAGTAATGATGCTGAAAATACAGCTGCAGATCACAGAAATAAATTACAGTTTAACACATATTCACACAGAAAACAGCTGTTTCACATTCTAATAATATTTCACAATTTTTACTGAAGTCAAATAAACGCAGCCTTGGTGAGCAGAAGAGACTTCTTTCACAAATATTTAAAAGTTTGCCCAGGTTTTGTATGTTTACACTAGAGACTAGTGTTTTGGGCCACCTAGCAACCACTCAGAGCACCTTAGCAACCGCTCAGTACCTGTCGTGTTTGTTGTATTTGACAGAAAACCGTCGAGAGTGCTCCAGCGGATTACATGGTGAGGTTCGACCTGTTCAAGAGCACATATGAGCTCTACACACACAGGTGATCACGATGATGATGATGATGATGATGCAGGAATGTGGTGTTTCCCGCTCTAAACGTGCGCTCTTCTTCACAGTTACCTTGGAAACGGAATCAAAGCGGCGCGTCTGTCAGCTCTGGGAGCGCTGGGTTCAGACGGTACCAAACACACACACACATAAACACACACGTGATGTTCAATATGAGCGGCGACCGCTTCAGTCTTCATCTCTCTGTATGTGTGTGTGTGTGTCTGTCTCTGTGTGTGTATGTGTGTCTGTGTGTGTATGTGTGTCTGTGTGTGTGTGTGTGTGTGTGTGTTTGTGTTGCAGGTCTGGAAAAGAAAGTTTTCCAAAGCTCTTGTTTGCCCAAAAAATACACCGGTGAATTCAGCTTCGGAGGATTCAATTACTACGTCAGCGGAGTCACCGACGGTAAAACACAATTAAACCTGTTTGAAACTGATGAGAATCATGAGAATTACTGACAAATCATCTGCATGCATCACAGTGATACAATGGGTTTTTACTAGTTGGAAATAGTGTTACTTGTATTATTTGTGTACTGTTGTAGCATTTATTAATATTGGGAGTTTATAATTTAAATTTTTCAGGTTTTTTGTGTTATATTTCTATTTTATTTTAGAAATGATTTTTATAAATAATTAAAATGTTATAAATAATAGTAAAATAGTAGTAAAATATATAAATTGTATTTCTGTTTAATTCATTTATAAAAATATTACATGGAAAAACTATAAATTGTAAATTAGGAAGTACATGAAATAAAAATAAAAATGCTAAAAATAAAATAAGAAAAATGAATAAAAAATGTAATTTAAATTTAAATGTATGAAATTTTATTTCAGAAATGATTTCTATAAAATAAAATATAAATGTAGTATAAATATAGTATGGTATATAAATTGTATTTCTATTTATTTCATTTATAAAATATATTACATGAGAATTGTAAATGTTGCCTTGGCAAGTAAATGAAATAAAAATAAACAGAAATACTAAAAACTAAACAAGAAAATGACAAAAGCATATAACAAAATTACTAAAACTGTAAATAAATATAAAAATAAAAACTAATTCAAAACATTAAAATATATTTTAATAGTAAGTAATACTCAAGTATTTTTGATTTAAGTTATGTAATGTTATTTTATTTTTATGTCAGTTTTAATTCATTAAAGAAAATGATTTTAATCTGGGAAGAAAATGTTTGTCATAAAAATAATGCAAAAACAAATCTTCTGAATGAAGTGTTTTGAATGAATGAGTATTTGTCGTAAGTGGTATTTGAATGTAATGTGAAGGAGTAATTGTGGTGTTCAGGTGTGAGGGGGTTTAAAGCGTGTTATCAGGAGATGCTGAAGGTGGTGAAGGGCATCATTAAACAGCCTGACGAGCTGAAGAACAGCAGCACCTTCTACGCCTTCTCTTATTACTTCGATCACGGCGCGGAGGCCGGACTCATCGGTGAGACTCCACAAACACGCACTAAGTCACGTCTTAAATCACTCATAAAGCTGTCATTGAATGCTGCACACACTGCGAAACTCAATCTCTTCCTCAGTGTTTGTCTTGTTTTCCAGTACAGATATCTAAACATCCTTAAAGGGGACCTATTATGCTCCTTTTTACAAGATGTAAAATAAGTCTCTGATGTCCCCGGAGTGTGTATGTGAAGTTTTAGCTCAAAATACCCGACAGATAATTTTTTATAGCTTGCTAAAATTGCCATTTTAAGGTATGAGCCAAAACGCTCTGATTTTGAGTGTGTTGCTTTAAATGCAAATGAGCTGTTGCTCCCGGAGAAGAGGGCGGAGCTTCAAGAGCTCACGCTCCGGCATTAGCAGTGCTAGCCTTTGCAAATAAACATTCCACGATTAGTACAAGCCTGTTATCTTTACAGAAAACATACTCCGTTTCAAAGTCAGTCATCTGATTGTACTGTGCATAATAAATTTGCGTTTATGAATTACACAGACGGGAGCACAGCGGGATAAAAATAACAACATAGCTGGTCTCATGGTGCATGGCATGCTATCACAAACTTTATAAGACCCACTCCTGATTATGAGCTCAACAAACTCAAGCGATCGACTCACATCTGCAACTTTTAACTACCACATTCCTATTCACGATCATTCATGAAGACAGCACCAGTGAAAACACACAGAGACAATGGTAGCTTTAGCATCATTAGCCTTACAGAGTGCCAAGAAGCTCTTTCAGAAGGGCAATTTAGAAAACAAACGCGTGAAACTTACTTTGTCTGGAGCTGACGTTCGCGCACGAAGCATTGGTATTGATCCCTACTCGTATTGGGGACTTTACCGATTTTTTTCAGGGACATTTCCTTAGACAATGAAGCTTAACCACAGTGTCCTCAACTGCTCAGATGAGGGGAGATTATGGAGACTTCTATGTTCGTTAGTGCATCCCAAAACACAACACTTGCAAAGCCTCTTTGGCACTGACATTGTATATATCCAGCAGCTACAGTGATCAGTAACGTTAATGGCGGAGGCGGAGCTTCTCACTCAGGGCTGTGTCTCTGCTGATAGGGCAGCGTCACTAATGGGCGGGACTTGTTCCCCTCAGTGACGTGCAGAGAGGGAGAATCTGAAACAGCTCGTCCTGAGAGACTGTTTATGATTTTATTAGATTATAAATAAATGAGTGTGTGGATTTTTACCATTATAGGCTGGATGTTTTCACACACTGCGGCCACACAACTGTGTTCAAACACCTTATAAAAGTGATTTTTGCATAATAGGTCCCCTTTAAATCAAGATATATTTACTGCGGATGCTAACTGAACAAAATAAGTATTTTTTCCTGAGAAATTGATCAAAATGAAGTGAGTTTATACTGAACCTTCTGGTGCTCTTGACAAACATTTTTTTTTTTTTTTTTTTTACGTCACCTGAATAGTACAAGATTTGGTAAAAATTTGCCACTTGTCATGTAAACAAAAAACAAATGGTAACACTTTACTATAAGGTGTCATTTGTTAACATTAGTTAATGTATTAACTAACATGAACAATGCATTTATTACACTATTTATTAATCTTTATTAATGTTAGTTAATGAAAATACAGTCATTCATTGTTCATGTTAGTTCACAGTGCATTAATGTTAACTTGTGATTTTAATAATGCATTAGTAAATGCTGAAATTAACATTAAGATGAATAAATGCTGTAGAAGTATTGTTCATTCTTAGTTCATGTTAACTAATGAACCTTATTGTAAAGTGTTACCTAATAAATAAATCATGGACACGATTCATGATTCATTCAAACGATGGTTTTTCGTGATATCGACCTCAAATTCGGAACACAACTTGTTGAGATTTATGGTTTTGTTTTCATGCAGATTTAGAATAAAACATTTTTTGGAAAATACATATTTCATATAAAATTTCAAATAAATTAAAATAGTATTGTTGTGAATTTTACATAACAATAAACATCTATAATTGTTTTTTTTTTCCCACCCACTTTTTTACTTCAGCAATAATCTTCCAAGTGTCTTCTTTAAAAAGATACCGAACTTAAGTCTTAAGATTTATGACAGTTTAAGGTGGAAATTTAATGCTTATCAGGTCATAAATAGATCATAGGTATTCCATAAATATAATTAAGTACCATGAAATGTTAATAAAAATCAAATTAAAATACAGTATTCTTTTGATTGAAATAAAAAACAGTTTTGAGTAGCTGGAGATAAAACACAAATACGTCCCTGGGGAATGAACACTTGTTTTTTCCTTTGATTGAAGTAGATTTTTCTGACTCTGGCAGATATTTGTTCTTGTTTTAATCCTAAACTCACTTCATTTTGATCAGTTTCTCAGAAAACAATCTTCATATCTCCATGTAAATGTATCCTGATGTAAGAATTTTAAGACATTTGCACTGAAAAACAACAAAAATATAGCACTTTTTTACAGTAAAGTTTGTTTCTTTGTTTTCCCTTCGATTTATTCCTTAAATGTTCTCTATTGGTCTACAAAAAAGTCTTGGTGACCTGCAGAAGCCCTGAAGCAGAAAGCATGTTAGTTTGTGACTGAACTCTTGCTCTCAGCAGAAGTTTTAGCCTCAGTTTGTGATGAGAATGAATCTCTTAAACACTGCAGATGAGAGCAGAGGAGGAGCCGTGAAGATCCGAGACTTCAGGAAAAGAGCCAAAGAGGGTGAGACTCATCTTCATCTTCTCATATACATGTGATGTGATGATCACACAAACCCAGCCTGAGCCCTCGTGTGTGTGTGTGTGTAGTGTGTAACCGCCCGTCTAAACGCTCTCAGCTCAATCCGTTCCTCTGCATGGATCTCACATACATCGTCTGTCTGCTCAAAGACGGCTTCGGCTTCAAGGAAAGCACCGTCCTGCAGGTACGTCTGGGTTTCTCTGTCTTTAACCTGCTAACTAGTGTTAACCGGTTAACCCTGCTGCTTGTGTTTCCAGCTGACCAAGAAGGTGAGGAACGTGGAGACCAGCTGGGCTTTGGGAGCTGCTATCTACCACTTCCAGAAGTTCAGGATCCATTAAAGAGCTCGATGTCTCGGAGATGAACTGATGCGTCAGAATATGCTGTTGTTTACGTCACTGAGCGAATGCGTTACGGTTTACAGCCGTCTGTCTTTAAAGCAGCACTGAGCATTTCTTTTCACCCAGTTACAATGTTTAACAACGTACACTTGTGTCTATTAACTTTCCAAACCTTTTCTGTCTTGAAGCAGATTTAAGTACAAGCGTATTCCAGACAGAATCCTGGAGAACAGCAAACGTAATGACGAAGCTCCAGACTATTACGGAAACAGCTCTGAACGTCACGTCCATCTGTGCAAAACACTTCTCATCAAAACACTTCACCTGTCCAAAATCACTTTTTCGGCTCGTCTAACACGTTTCCACTCGTCCAAAATCACTTTTTTTCACTCATCAAAAATCTGTTTTTCGCTCATGAAAAAATTTATCACTTCAAATCACTTTTTTTTCCCTTGTCAAACTTTTTCCACTCATCAAACAACTTTTTTTCCCCTTCACATTTTTCACTCGTTAAACAATTTTTTCACTCATCAAAAAAAATTCACTCGCCAAAATTTTTTTGCTCATCAAAAAATCATTTTCACGCATCAAAAAATTTTTTTGCTCATCAAAATCCAATTTTTTTCGCTCATCTAAGATCACTTTTTTGACTCGTCAAAATTCATTTTTTTCACCCAAATTTTTTTTCTCGTCAAAAATCACGTCACTCGTCAAACATTTTTTCACTTGTCACTTTTTTACATCATTTTTTTTTACTTTCTTCGCTTGTCAGACATCTTTTCACATCACTTTTTTTGCTTGTCAAAAATCACTTTTCACTCATCAAAAATCATTCTTTTCACAGCGCAAGTAGTTTTTGAGAAAGGTTTTTTA
Source organism: Tor tambroides (assembly GCA_021397915.2). Lineage (NCBI taxonomy): Eukaryota > Metazoa > Chordata > Actinopteri > Cypriniformes > Cyprinidae > Tor > Tor tambroides. The sequence goes on along the minus strand of JAFVLL020003626.1, from coordinate 17,501 downwards.
AGTGTTTCTCTGTGGTTCAGGGTTTCTGTAGGAAAAGCTCACGTGTCTCATGAAGGGACATGAAGCTCTTCATAGGCTATATGTGGTATTATAATAAATATTTTTGATTTAGGGTCATGTCACTATTATGCGTTTATTTTCAGATTGCAACAACAATAAATGTCTCATTTGAAGGTGTGTGAGTGTTTCTGTAGTCGTTATTAGTTTGGTGTTTCTGATGATGAAATGATGCACTCGAGAAGCGCGTTTCCTAAAAGAGTTTATTTACAAAAGCAGCGTTAGAGCAGAGCGACCACATCATCGCTGTAGGTGTGGCCCGTCGTCATGGTGACCAGGTCATGGGGCGGAGTCAGAACCACGACGGCGTCCGCCGCACCTGCGCACACAGAACACGTGATGATGTCACTGCTGTGGGTCATGTGACAGAGCGTCAGAGCGAGCATGCGGTCGTACCTTGAGTCGGTAAGAGAGCGTGATGCAGACTGACGCTGACCATCGAATCAGCGCCGCCGTCGTCCTCCAGCAGACTGCTGTGAGTGAGCGCTTCAGCTGTCAATCACACACAGACACGCCCACAGTCAAACACACTACAATCATAATACAGTGCTCTTCTGTTTCAGAGCGATGAACCAAAACTTTACTTTACAAAAAAAAAAAAAAAAAAACTGAAAATGCAAAATAACCATTTCTATTTATAAGAAAACATCTGTAAAATTAAAAAAGACACTTTTATAACATTTAAGTATTTTTTTTTCCCACATACTAATGAATAAAATCTGGAAATATAGCATTTTGAAGCTGTAATTTCTGGAAATGCCATATGTACCAACAAACCTCATCTGATTGATGGTTTATAATGTCACCAAATGAAACGAAGAAATGCTTTCTTGGCAGCTAATGAAATAGTCATTTTAGGTTTTTTTAAGTACAAAAAAAAAAATCACTTTTTCTCTCGTCAAAATCAATTTTTTAACATCACAAAATCACTTTTTTTGTTAGTCAAAAATCAGTTTTTCACTCGGCAAAAATGATTTTTCTGCTCATCAAAACACTTTTTTCACTCATCAAAATCAGTACTACATACTAAAATGGCAACTAAAACAAAGCTACCTTGAATATTTGTAATAAACTAAAGAAATGGCAAAAGCACTTAAAATGACAAACTGAAATAGATATAGATTGAAGCTAACAGCTAACAGAAATGACAAAAGCACACAACATTACTAAAACTGCAATAAAAATAAAGCTACATTTTTAACATATAAATGACAAAAGCACATGCAAATACAAACACCAAAACTGAAATAAAGCTACATTGAATTTTTTAATAAACAAAAACTAATAAAAGAAAAATGACAAAAGCACATAAAATTACAAAAACTGAAATATATATATATATACATATATATTTTTTTTCTGTCAAACGTTTAATCACGGTTAATCGCATCCAAAATAAAAGTTTTTGTTTACATAATAAATATACACAGCACACACACATATATTATGTATATATAAATACTCGCATACATTTTGAAAATTGTGTATATACATTTATATTCTTATATTTTATATTATATATAAATATATTTAATATATAAACAATATTTTTTTTAAACATATACATGCATGCATTTATTATATATATATATATAAATATACACCCATATATTATGTAAACAAAAACTTATTTTGGATGTGATTAATCATTTGACAGCACTACTATATACATATATATATGCACTTTTTTTTTTTTAATGAACAAAAGCTAATAGAAATGACAAAAGCACACAACACAATTACTAAAAAGTTCAAATCTAACCTGAAGTAATGAACTAAATTAAACTGACAGTCTAAGCGTGTATAAAGACTGTAAGAGAATATATGTCTCTGTTATTATTGTGTTACCCGTGTCTCTGCTGTCCGGCGGCAGCGTCTCGTCGCTGTGTCTCTTCTTCATGTGAACGTTTCTGCTGCCGCTCTGAGAGAACGTCTTCCCGCAGACGGAGCACACATGCGGCTTCTCACCTGAGCACAACACACTCGTCTCTTAAACACTCCAGGCTCAATCTGACCCCGTTTCATCAACCAGATCACATGATCACGAGCACATCATTACGTGCATCAATTCATAAAAACACAGTGTATAGAGGATGCATTATATATCCGAGATGAGTCATGTGACCTCACCCGAGTGTACGAGCATGTGTTTGCGCAGACTGGAATATTCTGCGAAAGATCGGCCGCAGCCATCAGCGTCACACAGGAACGGCTTTTCACCTGAAAACAGAATTTAAATCATATTCATCAGTACTTAGAACTCATTAACAACAATAATTACTAACTATATAATATCTAATCCATTTTTTCAGTAAATTCAGAGAATAAATGCTGTTTTGATGCTCTTTGATGAGGCTCTGACAGCAGCGTGATCATCCCTTCCTCTTTATTAACGTGAAATAAACATGAATGAACGTCTCAGGTAATCACTCAATTAGTGTTTCGACTGCAGAAAGATGTCCATCATTAAAACAGCTCGTAAACAAAACGTCACGCAGCGTTTCGTTAACCTCAGACGAGTCATTAGCGTCTACAGCTCGTTATTTACTAGAGAAATGAAGTCTAGAAATATTAAACTATACTTCATTATATTTACTTTATCTGTTAGTGATGTCTTTAATGTATATATTTAAGTAATTATTTTATGAAGTTATGACTCTGTAAATTATATTTCTACAACAAATAGAAATTGTATAATTTAGAAGTTAATTTAAAAACTATTTAAATGTTTGCTTACAATTTTTTAATTTGAGTGTTGATTATTATAGTTAAAAATAAATAGTAATTGTGTAAGTTTGGGTTGTTGTTAATTGTAATTTTATAGTGTAGTTTAGAGCAGAAGCTGAGGTAGATTTTTATCCCTAAGAAAATTAATTATAATTTAATTTATTTAAAGAAAGCAATTTGTTCAGTAAACCATTGTTTAATTAAAAAAAAGCAAGAAAAAAAAGCAATTTATGTTTAGTCCACCCCCCCCCCCCCCCCTGCTGTATACACATTAGGGCTGTCAGTCAATAAAAATGTTTAATTAATTACATGATGTTTCGATTAATTAATCGCAATTAATCGCAAAATAAATTTGACTGAGGAAATACCCACAAAAGATTATTTAAAGCTATTATTGTGTCAAATGAGAAAGTATCAAGAAAACATTACAAATTGTAACTTTAGAAATATTTTATTTGATTCAACAAAAATGTATTACATAAGCATTTAGGCTACAGCGACCTAACTATGGAACACAAAAGATGATAATTTGAGAAACATCTCAGTATTGTTCATACAATAAAAGTAATTGTTAACCAAAACAGCTTTGTTACCAACGGTCTTCAGAATACCTGCTTTTATGAACTATACCTTTAATGTTTTATTATTATTATTATTGTTGTTATTCTTATTAAATGATACTGTAAATAAGAAATTAAATCTGCCAGCAGGTGGCGGTAAATGATTCATTCAGGGATGAAGTAAACGGCTCTCTTTATGAATGGATCTTTGAATCATTGATTCACACGATTCGTTCGAAACACGATTCATTCAGAAACTAAACACCGCTGAGACGAACAGTTCTGCTGTGGCTTTAAAGGAAATTATGTTTTCTGCAAAACTGAGCAAAAACAGACAATATTGTGTTTAAAATACAACACAATATCAGCTTCTTATTTACTGAACTGTTGTATAAAATCACATTTAAACTCGTGATATTCAGGACAAACAGCACTCGTGTGATACTGCTCTCGCTGCTATGGTGATATCACTTATTGTATGATATAAATATGAGACAAAAACACACACAGGGGCATTTTTGCACCAATATCTAGAATTTTAGGGCATAACTGCATTTATGGAGTTGTTGTCCTGCATCATATTTGTCAACTGTATGAAATGTAAGATGATGTACGTTGACGTGTGTGTGTGTGTGTACCGGTGTGTGTGCGTCTGTGGTTCTTCAGGTTTCCAGCGGTGGTGAACTTCTTGCCGCAGTTCTTCTCGCTGCAGATGAAGGGTTTCTCTCCGTTGTGAGTCCTCATGTGAACCTGCAGCCGCTGCAGAACATAGAAGCTCTTCCCACAACCCTCAGCGCCGCAGCGGAACGTACGGTCGTTCCTGAAACACACACACACACAGAGAGAGAGACAGACACAGAGAGAGACACACACACACACACACACACACACACAGAGAGAGAGAGACACACACACACACACACAGAGAGAGAGACACACACACACACACAGAGAGAGAGACACACACACACACACACACACACAGAGAGACACACACACACACACACACACAGAGACACACACACACACACAGAGAGAGAGAGAGACACACACACACACACACACACAGAGAGAGAGACACACACACACACAGAGACACACACACACACACACACACACACACACAGAGAGAGACACACACACACAGAGAGAGAGAGACACACACACACACACACAGAGAGAGAGACACACACACACACACACACAGAGAGAGACACACACACACACACACAGAGAGAGAGACACACACACACACACACACACACACACACACAGAGAGAGAGACACACACACACACACACACACAGAGAGAGAGAGAGACACACACACACACACAGAGAGACACACACACACACACACACACACAGAGAGACACACACACACACACAGAGAGAGAGACACACACACACACACACACACACACACAGAGAGAGACACACACACACACACACACAGAGAGAGAGACAGACAGATACACACACACACATACAGACAGAGAGAGAGACACACACGTCAGCAGACCACACACAACTCTATCGCTGTAAATACATTACATGAAATATTATTACCAGTGTTGGGGGGTAACGCATTACAAGTAACACGTTACGTAATCAGATTACTTTTTTAAAGTAACTAGTAAAGTAATGCATTACTTGTTAATTCAGAAGGAAATATCTGAGTTACTTTCTCAAATAAGTTTGTGATGTATTGAGTGACGGCTCTGGGGTTGCCATGTTGAGAGAAATCAGAGCGTTGTGTGTGAACATGATCTTACTGTAGATCTAGACTATCAACATTATTTACTCATCTCACCTGCACTAAAACACATTCAGTGTTCCTCACAATCAATAAAAACACTCAAACTCAGAATATAGATACAAACCTGCAATAATTAAATGTTAAGACAAATATCATTATGTCTTTGCTGCTGACCTTCGATGATCCAATTCAATCATACTCATAATCAAAAGCGACACATTTGTGTTTTATTTTAGTTATTGCTGAATAGTGCTGAACTTTCTTCTCCTGCGTCATATTCTTCATGTGATTAGTTTGAGCGGCGCCCTCTACTGTACAGACCTGAATCTACATTTCCTTCAGCCTGAGCCGGATTCACTTCACTTTTGGTGTGAAAGAGCTTTTATATTTATAAAAAGAACTTTTTATATTAAAAACAAACAAGCCCTGCCCAGATTTACAAAGTAACTCAAAAGTAACGTAACACATTACTTTCCACAAAAAGTAACTAACATAATTAGTTACTTTTTTAGAGAGTAACGCAGTATTGTAACGCATTACTTTTAAAAGTAACTTTCCCCAACACTGATTACTACAATGTAAAACAGCTGTGAATATCTGTTAAACTGTAATTTATTTCTGTGATTTTCAGCATCATTACTCCAGTCTTCAGTGTCACATGATTCTTCAGAAATCATTCTAATATGCTGATTTACTGCTCAAGAAACATTTCTGATTATTATCGATGTTGAAAACAGTTGTGCTGCTCAATATTTTTGTGGAAACTGTGATGCACTACTATTCAAATGTTTAGTTGTTTTAAAGAAATGAACTCTTTTATTCATCGGTGATGCAGTGAATTGATCTAAAGCGTGTGTAATGTTGGAGTGTGTCTGTAGCGGGTGTGATGTGTGCTCTGTGGTCACCGGTGTGTCTTCAGGTGGTATTTGAGGTGAGCTGGGTAGGTGAAGGTCCGGTGGCAGCTCTCATAAGGGCAGCGGTGGGTCTTCTCTGACGCGGCGCGAGCGGCTCTGGGCTCCTTCTTCTGCTCGGACTGACCGCTGTGGATGTGGTCAGTGCTGCTGCGAGCGTCTCTGGCCAGCTGAGCTCGTGTGGCGGCGATCAGACTGTCGTGAGCCAGCTCCTGGACCCGCAGGTACCACGGCGCTCCGCCATCACCGCAGTCTCCGGACGAAATCTCCTCCTGCGCCTCGTCCACATCGTCCTGAACGAACACCAGCGGCTCGGCCGACAGCCCTGCAACACAGCCTTAACCTAATCAACCTTTGGGCCATTTAGTCTGATATAAAATCTGATATGCATTTTCATGATGCATTTGTAAATGATTCATGTCACAGCAAACGGTCAACGTATAAAATGAACTAAAACTCTCAAATAAAAATAAATCACTGCATTACTACATTCTATTATTTCATCTCACTATAACAGTAAACATCATAATATAGTTATTTTTTGCTGGAAAATCACGCTCAAAACTGATGACAAGCAGAAATTCTTTGGAAAAAAAAAAAGTACTTTTACAAAGTAGTTATTTACAAATTCAGCAACTTTTATCAGTATTTTATTATTTTAATATTTATTATTTTAAGAGTTATTTTTTAAAATGTTCATATAAAAATAAGAAAATAAATAAAAATATATTCAAACACTAGATTATAATGTTTGTAAAAAAAAATGGTTTTACCTTAAAAAAAAAAAAAAAAAAATCACATTAAAAATAGATTTGCATTTGTGACTGATTCAGATGTGCACACTCACATGTACAAAAAAAATGTACAAAAAATTTATAAAACATAAAATGACAGACAAATTTATTATTTTAAATATGTTTTTTTTTAATTAAAAGTTTTTGTTTTTTTTGGTTAACATTTATTTTATTTAGAAACATTTTAAATGGTTTTATTTTTAATTAAGTATAATAACCCTGACATGAGCATCAGGTTTAGTTTATGAAGCTCCAGTAAAGCAGAAGAGACAAACCAAACAGTAAAACAAGTTCAGTTTTCACCCAAATCTGGTGACATAACTCATGAAAATGAAATATAAAACCAGCAGCAGTTTCACTAGTGGTCTGTGCTGTATGATGGACTCTGATATATGAGCTCATAAAGAGCTGAGCCTCGCACCTTTGGCCAGATTGAGCAGGACATAAGACGTGCTGTCGTGGTTCTGGAGGTCCTGCAGGATTGTGGGCGGGGTTTGTGCTGGAGGGGGAGGAGACTGCAGCTGAACCACCAATGGGCTTCGCTCAGGGCCGAAGTCTGACAGCGAGGGGGAGGCGGCATGACTCAGAGCGCTCTCTGAACACAATAATCACAGAGAGACGGATCAGTGTGATTCACAACAGCTGACAAAATTCATTTAAAAGTACATTTACAAAAATGAACGGTTCACTGGAGTCATATGACATACTCAACTCATGCAGACAAACAAAACACCTCTTCTAAGATGATCATGTTCTCATCTAAACAATGAACTGAATCAAACAAAGTCGTAAATGTGAAAATAATTCAAAGCAAAAGACTAAAATTCTTGAAAAAAAAAAAAAAAAGTTCTTTACAAAATGAGCAGTTCTGTAAAAAAAAAAAAAAATATATATATATATATATTTTAATTTTAAATATAAATACATTTATGACATGGCAAGGTTAGTGTAGGCTGTTTTTAAAAGAGTTAAAAAAATATAGTAATTGTGAAAAAATGTTTTTTTTAATAATTTTAAGCCTTAAATATATTAGTATTTGTAAATGATTCAGATGTGTGCACTACAGCGGAGGCTAAAATGATTAGGACACTAGTGTTTTCAGCAGCTAAAAATGGTTTTAAGTCAGTTATTTCTATCTTTTGCTGTAGTGTGTCAGTAGGAAATATCAGTTTACATTTCCAAACATTGATTTAGCCATTAATTGTAATAATCCAGTGAGGTTTTTGAGATCTGATCTGATCATCATCCAGTCTGTCTGGAATGACATGAAGAAACAGAACAAACTGAGACAGACTAAATCCAGAAGAACTGATGCTTCAAGAAACCTCCTGCAAAGCTCCTGAAAAACTATGAGCAAGTGCAGCTAGAGCAAAAGCTGCTTTAAACACAAAGCATGCTAACACCAAATGTTGATTTAGTTTAGTTAATAGAAGTTAATTTATCTATTTATGACATTATTTTTGACAGCGTCCTCATTTTACAGCATTTTTAAACAAGTGCCTAAAACTTTGAACAGCACTGTAGCTTTGCAGGAGGTTTCTTGAAGCATCTTGGAGACACAGTTCTTCTGGATTTAGTCTGTCTCAGTTTGTTCTGTTTCTTCATGAAATATGAAACACACAGAAGCCTCACCTGGCAGCTCCAGCGGGCCGCACTGAGAGGACGACAGCAGCGGGACGCAGGACGCTTTAGTGTCCGCCTCCTCCAGACTCTGGCCCAGCGGGATGGACGCGTTCTGGACAAACTCAACCAACAGCTGCACACAGCACAAAACATCAGCTTTACTAATATTCATTTCCCATCTGCAACAGCACCCAACAACCACATCACAACTGCGTCATGAATAAACAAACACACTGTTCAACTTATATGTGACCCTGCACCACAAAACCAGTCATAAGGGTCAATTTTCTGAAACTGAGATTTCTACATCATCTGAAAGCTGAATAAATAATCTTTCCATTGATGTATGGTTTGTTAGGATCGGACAATATTTGAAAATCTGGAATCTGAGGGTGCAAAAAAATCTAAATATTGAGAAAATCTCCTTTAAAGTTGTTCAAATGAAGTTCTTAGCAATGCATATTACTAATCAAAAATGAAGTTCTGATATATTTACGGTAGGAAATTTACTAAATATCTTCATGGAACATGATCTTAATATCCTAATGATTTTTGGCATAAAAGAAAAATGGATAATTTTGACCCATACAATGTATTGTTGGCTATTGCTGCAAATATACCTGTGCTACTGAAGACTGCTTTTGTGCTCCAGGGACACAAATATCAGTCATGCATCCTCCAGTAAGAAATGTCACACAGTTAAACCTGAGCCAAATTCTGATGATGATTATTGAAATATTCATAATGCATATTACATATTGTTGCATAATGATATAATGATTATTATAGTGTCAAAACACAAAACTGCATGCAAATCAGGGCTGCACGATTACCAACAAAAGAGAGTTCGATGGTTTAATGCTTGAAAATGATTACATTAAAACTATTGTAAAATTATTGTTATTATATTTTAAATACTCTTGTAGGTGAACGTAGGTGAATTTGAAAATTGCATATTTTCTGTTTTCATTTTAACTTTTTTCAGTTTATTTTGTTACAATTTTATATATTTCATTTAAAGATTATTTTATTTATTACCAATTTTTTAAAAACAGTATTAGTTAACTATAATAACCCCGACATGAGCATCAGGTTTTGTTCATGTAAAAGAAAATAAAAATGTAAAAAATTAGATATATACAAAATAGAAGCATTTTCCCTCGTTAAATACTAGTACAATTAATAAGTCATTTTTATATTTTTATTAGTGCTGTCAAACAATTAATCGCGATTAATCGCATCCAAAATAAAAGTTTTTGTTTATATAATATATATGTGTGCTGTGTATATTTATTATGTATATATAAATACAAACACATACAGTATATATTTTGAAAATATTTACATGTATATATTTATATTCTTATATTTTATATTATATATAAATATATTTAATATATAAACATAACTTATTTTTCTTAAATATATACATGCAGGTGTGTGTATTTAAATATACATAATAAATATACACATTACACACATATATTACGTAAACAAAAACTTTTATTTTGGACGTGATTAATCACAATTAATCATTTGACAGCACCGATTTTTATTAAGTAATAATAATAATTATATGAATTATTATTAATACAAAAAATATTCCTTTTTAATCCATTGTTATTCTTTTATTCGCTGTAAAGCACTCTGGTCAACCTCAGTTGTTGTTTTTTAATTCCCGCTATAAATAAACATTGATATTAGTAATAATAATAATAATAGCTGTAATATTGTATATGCATATTTATACACAAACACACAGACAACCTGGAATTTTATTTTACAAAAATCAATTTTTAAATTGCACTTTCAAGTTTTATCAGGAAAAATGGCATTGGATTTTCCCCTAAATCCTGCAGCCCTAATATAACACATCAGAAGAAGTCATTAAAACAGAAATACCTCAGGTTTGGAGTCAAGTTCATCAGAAAGCATGGATTCAGCCGAATGTAAGCTGTCCACAGCAGAGAGAACACATGAATATGAATAACACCAGCCATATATTACTGATTATTAATGAACAGAGGCAGAATCTGACCAGCTGCAGGCGCTTCATGTGGCTCTGGGTCGGAGAGAGACGCTTCTGTCCATCATCTGCTCTCATGCGTCAGAGACGCGACGTGATGACGCCTGCGTGACGTCACGCATACATTAACATACTAATGAGAGCACAATCCTCAAAACACACAGTACAGTTCCAACAAAAACATGGAAAAGATTAAAGTTTGCTGAATAAATCCAGTCAAAGTTACATATGAACAAAAAATATTAGCGTACGATTTGCATAAACTCATGAATATTAATAAACAGGTCATAAATGAAGTTAACACGCTTTTAAATCGTTCACAAGGCTCTGACAAACTAATAAACCTCCACTCGCACTGTTTATCAACGAGAGGTCTGATATTATTACTAATGAAGCCTTATAAACACGAAGCATTTGTCAGTAATGAAGCCTAGCATTAGCCATCGTTAGCTGGAGCTCAAATCTCCCTCATTCCTGTCACTATTACACAATCATCTTTATCAGCTCTGTTTACCTTCATCTCGGTGCTGTTTGACAGCGAGCAGCACAGCTAAACACAAAGACAGATGGCGAGTACTTCCGAGAGAGAGAGAGATGTACTTCCGGGTGAAGAAAAGACTCGTTATAGAAAAGCCTGGTGTATTTTTGCAAGCTAATAACAATTAGACATAATAAATACTATTTATATGTCTATGTCTATGCTAATAACGGCTGCCTTTCATTGAGCGATGCGCTTTGTGAATCTGTTGAGTGAATCGCTAAAAGAATCGGTTCAAAAGAACAAGAATCAGGCTTCATTAGCGGCTTTCTTCATTCACGATGCCTGACTCTCTGATTCTTTTGAACCGATTCTTTCTGAGAGACAACCAGAAAACAATATAATTACACTGAAAAATATCAAACACAATTTCAATATTTTTTCTTACTCTTTTTTTTTTCCTTTACAGTAAAATGTTACCAAATATTAATATAACATTTTTTATTTTATATATTATATTTAGTCATTTGTCACTAAAAACAGATCCAAAACTAAAAGCTAAAACTTTATAAATACTACATATACACATTTTAAAAATAAATTAAATAAAAATGACAAATGCATATAACAAAATTTCAAAACTTAACATTTAAATGAAAAACAAAAATAAAGCTAAAAACAGCTAAAGAACAAGTTTTCCATTTGTATTTTAATTTTAATAAAATTTTAGTATTAATTTAGTTGTATGCGTTTGCCATTTTTATTAGTTTTTGTTTCTTTTAACAAAAAATAAACATTTTTTCCAATTTTAGTTTATTTTAGTACATCAAGTTAAAATTAAATGAATTAAACGAAAATCAGAAATGTTTCCTTTTTTATATTTTATTTAATGTTTATTTTATTTAGTAACTATGATGTTTTTAGTTTTAAATTTAGATTTTATTTATATTTGTATTATGTTAATATTTTATATTTGCGTTGACACTGACACAGAATGATGCTGAGGGGACACACTTAATTACAATTATTTTAATAACTTTGAGACATGAAAAAAAAAACATTTGACAGTGTATTCAGTAAAACATGTCTTAAAATGTAAAAATGGGAAATAATTAAAAAAAACATCTCACAAAAATAAAATGTTAAAAAAGCATCAGTAAATGAATAATGTGATTTTGTACAGCTGAGAAATGTTTATTCATATCCTGTTTGATAGATGATCTAGATCAGTATGATGTTCTAATGCTGTATTCATGTAAAACCACACAGATGAACAGGATTGAGCGGATATGACACAAAAACCCTTCACATTTCTGCTCTACTCGCACGTCTATCCGTCTGTACTCACAACCGTAGATTGTGAGGATGATCTAATGAACCACAAAGAAAAATACAAAAAAAATTAACCAACATCATACAAAAAAAACAACAAACGGTGTATTATTTTACTTACAAAAGACAGAAATAACAAAAATCAGTAATAAGAGCAACACAAAGACAAACACTTCTGCCAGAATCAGATGATGGACTCTCTAAAGTCATTGTTTTAGTAGATTATAGTTCAGAATAAGAGGTTCGTCTTTAGCAGACGTCACATTTGAAGCCCTTTTGGCTTTGAAATGATTCACAAACATTCTTTAATTCTGCTTCCTGATGTTTAATGTGCTCTGAATCAAATCTGCAGAAATCAAACAGATGCTGCAAGAGACGATCACACAGCAAAATGTGGAAAGCTTTATCAAAACTGCTGGGGTTTTTTTTGTATGTTTGATTGTTTTTACAAAAAAAGCTTAGACTGTCGTTAACACAAGGCAATCAGTGTCAGGAAACACCACCAACACATGAAAACTATGGAAGCCATGGATTTAAAGCAGTGCTGTCAAATGATTAATCGTGATTAATCGCAGCCAAAATAAAAGTTTTAGTTCACATAATATGTGTGTATGTACTATGTATATTTATTATGCATATAAATATATATAAATACAAACACAAGCATGTATATATTTAATAAAAATATGTTGTTTATATATTAAATATATTTATAATATGAAATAATATAAATATATACACACACGTAAATATTTTCAATATATATTGTATGTGTGAGTATTTATATATACACAATAAATATACAAAACACACATTTTATGTAAACAAACGTATTTTGGATGGAATTAATTGTTTGACAGCACTAATATAAAGAAATAAAAAGATAATTGCAACTATCTTCTTACAATTTTAATTTTTCATATCAGAATTGCAAATTAAGTCTGGATTGTGAGATGTAAACTCAGAATTGCGAGATATTTTCTTCTTAGAATAGCGAGTAAACATTTCTATCTTTACTGAAAGTTATAATCTCGCAATTCAGACATTTCTTTATAGAATTAATCTCTGTTTTTTTAATGCGAGCTGTAAACTCTAATTTGCAACTTAACTCGCAATCTCTCAGTTATCTTGCAATTCAGACCTTTCTGAATATTTTCTCAGAATTGAAAAAATAACCTTTTTATTTATTTTTATTCTGTGGTGGAAACAACCTTCCCCAGAAAACAGACCTATATCCGATAACACCTGCCTTGTCTACTCTTAACTGTAGTGTATAAAAGCACATAAACACGCTTAAGAAAAATCCCTTTCAGAAGACCTTCCTGTGCTACCTCTAATGCTTCAAATCAGCGCATGAAATGTGTAATCCATAAGTCATACACATGAGAAACAAGCTCGTGGAAGTAAAGCAATGATGTATGAGCTAGTGGTAATGAGTAGCTGCCAAAGAAAGTTTGAGTTCTACATCTCATGATCAGAGTTTGAAGAATGAAACTTCATTGAGTAAGGCAAGATGAGAGCAGATTCATCATCACACAAACATAAAGGATCACCCATGTGTTCCTGTTTGACAAACTCGCAACACTTCAAACCCTCAACTGGTCCAAAACAAAACTGTATTTTGCATGAATGAAGGCACAGTGTCAGTGAAATAATCTTAAGGCAAGACACTACAGGCAAAACCCTGGTCAGTCTTAAGGTCCATTTTGCTTCCATAACATGTATTTTTTCAGACTAGTGGAAAAGAAAAATCCAAATCCAAATTTAAGTGTTTATCGCACTATTTTTCAATAGATTTCAATTAAAATACATATCTTAAAAAGTTTTTTCTCCACTTCTTCAGCACTCACATACAACAGAACTTAGAGTTTTATTCCTATCTATATTCTGAAGATTTTTACCGTGGAGTTTGTTCATATATCATTCACATTGATTTATATAACATTTTATTCCTAAAAACATGACAAAAATGCATATTTTTAAAGGCTATGAGTTTGTTTCTCCACTTCAGCAGCACTCACATACAACAGAACTTAGAGTTTTATTCCTATCTATATTCTGAAGATTTTTACTGTGGGGTTTGTTCATATATCATTCGCCTGGGTTTATTTTTACACTTCATCTATTTGCGCCAGTATATTTCAGGCCGTTTTCTCAAAATGAGTTTTTTTTCCACTACAGAAGCACTTACATGCATTAAAACTTACAGTTTTATTTCTATCTATATTCTGAAGGTTTTTACTGAGGGGTTTGTTTATATGTGACCCTGGACCATAAAACCAGTCATAAGTCAATTTTTTGAAATTGAGATTTATACATCATCTGGAAGATGAATAAATAATCTTTCCATTGATGTATGGTTTGTTAGGATAGGACAATATTTGGCTGAGATATAACTATTTGAAAATCTGGAATCTGAGGGTGCAAAAAAAATAAATCTAAATATTGAGAAAATCACCTTTAAAGTTGTCCAAATGAAGTTCTTAGCAATGCATATTACTAATCAAAAATGAAGTTTTGATATATTTACGGTAGGAAATTTACTAAATATCTTCATGGAACATGATCTTAATATCCTAATGATTTTTGTCAAAATAAAAATGGATAATTTTGACCCATACAATGTATTGTTGGCTAGAAGTTCAATTTTGAACCTGACTTTAACCAATTTTCAGATTTCTGTTCTGGAAATAAGCAATTTAGCACATTTAATTAGATAATGCATATTTAAACACAACATTTCAGAAAACTTCAATCAAATGAATTTTCTTAATGTACTGTGATTAATTAAAATGAAGTACAGTGATCTCTAGTAGTTAAAGCTTTGTTCACCTGTAATTTCTTGCCTTAATGGTCCTAAAACAGACAGCATTTTCTTTATGACAAATCTAAAATCTTATTTTGTTTTCTTCTGATTTTGGGGTGAAATATGAGCTGGACATTGTGCTTCTCTGAAAACACAGATTCATTCTGGTGTTTTTGTTTTTTTAAGGACAAGATCCTACATGACTTCCTAAAATCACCGAGTCGTGATGGAGAATCGGGGTCAGACGATGGGAAGGGCTGCAGCCCATCCTATTCTGACATTCTGTAATGATCCATTTTTCATTATTACTCATAATTGCTTTGAGAAATGAAACGGCTGTGCCACATACTTGAACTGTGTTTTTGGGCATCGTCTCATTCTGTGATGCCAAAAAATACGCTCTACTGTAGGTCTGCAGCTAGTTTTGAGACAGAATCTGCTCTTGTGCTTTATAAACAAGGCTTAACATTAATGTTTCTGTTGATGAGTCCAAAATCATTCATCCAAAACTGTGAAACAAGAGGTGAAAATGACAGCAGGAGTGTAAAGAGCTTATGCACTGAACTAGGTTAAGGCTGAAGCTTATTAAAGAGTGAATGCATATCCATATAGTCTGGACAACATCGGCATTGTTTTGACCTTAAGATAGACACAACCAGTCAAACGTTTTTGGACAGAAAGAGTTTTAATGTTTTTTTTTTTTTTTAAAGAATTCTCTTCTGCTCACCAAGCCTGCATTTATTTGATCCAAAATACAGCAAAAAAAGTAAAATGGTGAAATATTTTTACTATTTAAAATAACTATTTTCTATTTGAATATATTTTAAAATGTAATTTATTCCCGTGAAAGCTGTATTTTCAGCATCATTACTCCAGTCTTCAGTGTCACATGATTCTTCAGAAATCATTCTAATATGCTGATTTGCTGCTCAAAAAACATTTATTATTATTATTATTATTATTATTATTGTTGTTGAAAACAGTAGATTTTATTCAGGTTTCTTTGATGAATAGAAAGTTCAGAAGAACAGCATTTATCTGAAACGGAAATCTTTTGTATCATTTTAAATGTCTTTATCATTTCACTTTTGAAGCATCCTTTGCTAAATAAGTATTAATAAGTTTATTAATTTATCAATTTTTTTGAAAATTCAGCTTTGATCAGAAATAAATTACATTAACAGATTCAAATAGAAAACTTATTTTAAATAGTAAAAATATTTCACAATATTACTGCTTTTGCTGTATTTTGGATCAAATAAATGTAGGCTTGATGAGCAGAAGAGACTTCTTTAAAAAACAAAAACCTTACTGTTTGCAACTTTTGTCTGACTACACTACCTTTCAAAAGTTTTTAAGTTTATAAAATGCCAACGAAAGGTGCATCGTGTCTTCGTCTCACTTCAGGTTCTCTTCATCGCGCGGCGTCCTGTCTTTCCCTTTGTCCTCCTCTTGCATGCTCGTCTGCAGCTTGCTCCAGATCGCCGAGTCTCCCGTCTGCAGCACTTCCATGAACAGGTTGGTGTGTTCGCGCAGGCGATCCAGCTCCGTCTGCGTCCGGCGGTTCTGCCGGATCAACTCTTTCGTGCGCAGCGTGATGTCCAGCAAGCCTGAATTACTGAGGATGTTGTAGGTGTTGCAGAAGCGCTTTATCTTGTTGTCCGTAGCATCGGAGCATGCATTAGACGCCAGCGTCCACAGGGAGCCGTCCGTGGATTCGGGTCTCTGTTCAGTGTCGGTCGCATCATGCGACTCGGACAAATCTTTCTGACCGTCAGAGGAAGACAAGCTCTTGACTGAAGAAGTGGAGCTGCTGCTGCGGCTCTTAGGCGGTGCGTCTCCGGGATGAGGAGCGATTTTGGGGTAGGATTTGAGGATAGGGAGATACTTTCTGTGCCGCCGGCGTTTAGGCAGGGGTCCCTTCGGCACCAGGGCGGATCTTTGCGGGACGATGGGTTGAAGGAAGACCACCTGAGGCTGCGGAACCACCTCCACCGCCGGACTGAAGGCCCAGGGCTTCAAAGACGAAGGGTTTTCAACAGACTGCAGATATACCATTAAAATTAAAGTTAGAGATTGTTGTTATTATTATAAATACAGTATCTCACAGAAGTGAGTACACCCCTCACATTTTTGTAAATATTTTATTATATCTTTTCATGTGACAACACTGAAGAAATTACACTTTGCTACAATGTAAAGTAGTGAGTGTACAGCTTGTATAACAGTGCAAATTTGCTGTCCCCTCAAAATAACTCAACACACAGCCATTAATGTCTAAACCACTGGCCACTAAAGTGAGTACACCCCTAAGTGAAAATGTCCAAATTGGGCCCATTTTCTCTCCCCGGTGTCATGTGACTCAGTGTTACAAGGTCTCAGGTGTGAATGGGGAGCAGGTGTGTTAAATTTGGTGTTATCACTCTCAC
>JAFVLL020003625.1:10091-20796 GCA_021397915.2 Tor tambroides | reverse complement strand
ATTAAAATATTAACATTATAAATTCATAAACGTATTATATGTATAATAAATGTATAATATATATCTTTTAAAATGCCATTTTTAATTCAAAATAAAGGATATTTAATTGAACTTAAAGCTACTTACATACTTTAAATTTAAAATGTAATTTAATTAAATATTAATATTTAGTAATATATAAATTAAAATTGATAAATTAAAATTAAAATTTAATTAATTAATATGAAAATATTTAATAATAATAAATGTATAATTTAAGAGTATATTTACACTTAATCAGTTCTGATATTTTTTTTTGGGGATTGGATATGTTGGATTAGATTATTTTTTTCATTTTAAATTTGGGCAACTTTCAAATGTAGTCCTAAATGAAACATCACATCTGTTCTGATTGGCTGTGATTGTGCCCATCACAGAACGCAAATTCTGTATAGCAACGCCTGCAACCACTCCACCACACCATGGCAGCTGTATGCCCAAGCAATCGCCAGTTACATTTGTTGCTGATTTGTGCTCTAATGATATACTTTGCAAGAATGATTTGAAATTGAGACTGCATATATAATTTTTTGGCAGGGTCAGTTTGATATGGCAGAATGATTAACATTAAAAATGTTAATGGTATTTCATGTCCAAAAAAAAAACAAAAAACGTCTACGAGTATTAAATGTAAACACAGTCGGTAATGTCTTAAGTGAATGTAAACCATCAGGACATAAAAATGTGTGTGTCAAAATACTGGATCAGTCCATTAAGCCTCGCAGTGTTACAGTGTGATAAACTGACACAATCTCTTTACATAAATCTAGATTTTGTCCCAAGCAGATGCAACCGTGAGAAGCAGGATATTTTGTTGCAATCTCATTGGCCAACAACCACAAATGCTGGAAGTGCAAAGACTCTTCAAATGATATGAGTGCAAATGAAACCTGCACCTGCTGATCCAGTTTCACTCTTACAAGGCTGCTGAAACTATTAAGAGCCTCCCGTAAAAGCAAACACGAAGTGGAACTGCATCCAAAAACAAAGAATTCCATGGCTACGAGAGCTCAAAACTGATTATGCCCCAAATGAGACCAGACAGTACAGATTTACTCAGCGCTCATGACCTTAGAGTAAAAATATTTCAAGTACAAATGCATCTGAAGTGTTTAAAGAAAACATTCAGTGACATTTCTAGTGTCAACAACATACCGAATTGCTCAGTAGATCTACAAATATCCATGGTCGTGAACTTAAGACATTGTCTCCAGAGGCTAGATACACACATGCCGCAAAGTGATGATTCGGCTGAAAAGGTTAACGTTAGAAAGTCTGTTGTGATTCACAACACTTGTAATGTGAGTGTGAAAAAGTGTGTGTGAGATGATTCGTTATGTCTGTTGGTCTGGGGAAGAATGTGTGAAAGAGTAATGAGGGTTAACAGTCTGTAACAGGAAGTGTAAAGTGTGTCACCGTCGAAAGCAACCACAGGTCAACGAGCTGTAACATTTTCATGCTGTGTCTAAAATGAAGCTTGGCTCAATAAATCTGCAAACGCTGTGCAACAATGAAGATCAAGTGTAACTAACAATTAGGAAGTTACTCAGCATCTTAAGAATGTACGTGTAATGTGATGTTTATCTTCTTTACAGCAGGGGGGCTCAGTCCTACTCCTGGAGACCTGACTTCCTGCAGAGGTTATGTCTAAATGCCTGATCCCAGGAAGTCTAGATTTCTAGCATTAAGAACATGCATCACAATTTTTCAAACAACGCATTTATATTAACTCTTTGACCCACTTCTGAAATATTGTACTATGATAATCTGCCATTTTAGTCAAAGATTAAGTCTATTTTTACCAGTTTAAATGCCATTAATTTTGCTATGCAAACATTTTTCTCCAAAGAATAGATAAAATTCTTTGTTAATAGGTCTAAGCACACTTTTTTATATTATATTAGCAACATTATATTATAGTGTTGTTGCTACTAAAATTGTTTTATGTAATGGAAATAAAGCTTTTATTTTATAAATAAAAAACTAAAAACAAATATTAAATGAAAATATTGTATATTACATTACATCATATGTATAATGCACAATAATAATAAAATAATGTAGAATATAATGTACAATATATATATATATATATAAATTAATAAAACTGAAATATAAATAAATATATATAAATAAATACATACATACATCTAAATAAACAAAATACAAATATTAAATGAAAATATATTACATTATATCACATAATTTGTATAATGTACAATTATATATCTATATATCTATATATCTATATATATATATATATATATATTTGTGTGTGTGTGTGTGTAAATTTTTTTTTCTGTAATTTACATAAAACTGAAATATAAATAAAAAATGAAATGGAAACTTAAATGAATATTAGAAATCTTGCCTTTGCAACTAACTGAAATAAATTAGGTTAAGTTAAATAAAAACACTAAAAATAAAACTGAAAGAAAAATAAATGAATGATAAATAGATATAAAAACTAATAAAAATGACAAAAGCACATAATGCCTGTTTCACACTGGATGCGTAAGCAGTGCGGAGGCGGTGCTTTCACACTGGCAGTGTTTGTGGCACGCAGATGAATCGTGGCTTGTGTACTGCAATACAGACGAGTATCGTCATTTCTGTCGGATTTCCCAGCGTTCTCCTTCGAACACTGTGTGCATGAAAAAATACTATAGTAATTTACAGTAAATAGCCTACTATTGTGTTTTTGAACCATACTAAAGTGTATTAGCCTATACAACACTTTGTTAATGAATGCTACAGCATATTGTAGTATTAACTATAGTGAACTGATAACTGTAATAAATACTGTAGTATACTTTAGTTTTTACTACAGTAAACTGTAGTGTGTTGTAGTAATATACCCCTACAGTTGTAGAAAACTTAGTACAGTATTGGGTAAAGTATTTTGTTTATATTGCTATAGTTATATTACCACAGCAACTATAGAATAACCACAACAAATTAATTCAAGCACTTTACTATAATACGGTTCAAAAACACTATAGTATTTACTATGAATTACTATAGTATTTTTTTATGTGCTTTGAATGTATGATATGGTCAGCATACTCTGCTGCGATGTGACCGTGTCTCCTTCCCCTCTGTCCCACACACATATGTAAATAACATGCGTATATAGGTAGTTTATGTGATTAAAAAGTAATCTTAAAGCTAACAAATGTCTCTAGTTTTATTAATTTAACAGACCTTTGAAGTTTGGGCAAAAAACTTGTGGATGTGATGTGTCGTTTTGATGTGCTTTTTTCTTTTTCATATGGTGATTGTGAAACACGTAACACCTCACTTACGTGATTTTATGGTGAAATTTATTATTTTATGCTAATCAGGTAAATTTTGATCAAGAACAATACACTGTGGCTTTAATTCAGCGTAAGCGGCGCAGCAAAAATAGACTCTGCACCGAAACGATCGCGGCATTGCCGCTCCTGCTCTGCTCCTGCTATGCGTGAATACTCTCATCTGTTAACATGGGCGCCGGAAAAAATATGCACTGCTTATGCTCTGCTTACGCGTGCAGTGTGAAACCGGCGTAACAAAATTACAAAGACTTAAAGTAAAAGGAAACCTAAAAAAATATAAAAATAAAAGTTAATTATAATACTATAATAGTATAAAAATAATACTAAAAGAACACTGATTATATTATAGTTTAATATATTATTTTACTAAACAAATTGGTACATGAGAAAAAAACCCCATGAATTATTATGTTAATATTATTATGATTTTTATATTTTAGCTTATATCCATCACCTAGACCACCTAAACACACACAAATAAAAAGCTTTTATAGCTGGGTATATATCATTTTTCACAAAAAAAAAAAAAAAGGCTTATCCTTTCAAAAGCAGCTTTACAGAAAACAGCGTCTTAGTCCGCCCAGTGAGGCGACTATTACAAAAAAAATAAAAAAAATTGCAAATACTGTTTACTTTCATGTCATTTAGCTCCTTCAGGTGTGAACAGGCCTTTACTCAAGGTCTCAAGGGTCATTTAACAATGACAGGTCTGTGTGTTATATAAGCACTACAAATAAACCTTAGCAGGAAAGTAGATTTCCAGGCATAGAATAGAGCAACCCCTGCATTACAACCTTGAACCTGCTTTAGCACATCCTTTGGTAAATCATAATAAATGTGGACAACCATCTAAACTGATATTAAAGAATGTAATCCACAAGGCCACCCAGATGTCACAAAATAGATGCAGAGCCAAAGTGAGTTATCTTTATAAAGCTTAATGGTGCGGCAGAGACAAATGGCAATTGGAAAACAACACCACTGTACTGTGTCCCATGCAAAACATCAAGAATTAATGGAGTAGTGCAATCAGATTGTACGCTTATGCTAGGCTAATTATTATAGATGCTGAAAATGAACTAGAGCACATTAGTCCTCAAATCTGACACTTTAGATACTGATTACAGCTGATGAGTGCTGATACATACCACTGGGCCACGACGTCCCTGTTTGATATGCGACAGGTCCGGTGAGGGCCCCATGGGCCCCATGTCGCCTCTAGGACCAGGCATGCCTGGTGGCCCCATTTGTCCTGGGGGACCAGGGGATCCTTTGGGTCCTGGGCTCCCTGAGAGAGACATAAAAAAGTGACAGGTTTACAGAAGAATGGCATTGGGAAAAGAATGGAGAAAATAAACAGAATAATAATAATAATAATAATAATAATAATAATAATAATAATAAGCAGCATATTGACAAAGCTCACCTGCAGACCCAGGTGGCCCTGGAGGTCCAGGTAAGAATGAGTGCGTCATCATCATCTTTTCATTGGTCATCTGTTTATTGACCTCTGTGTTGCTCGGCAATAAGGCAATCTGATGAAAGGAGAGTTAAACAAAACACACAGATCATTCAGGAACGTTTCTCTCACTATAGGACTAGACAAGACTGAACAAAAACATGTCATGCACTATTTTTTTGGGATTCTGAGGCTCAACAGAATCAAGAACATAAGATTCGCAGCCAGTTTTACAGGAATAGTAACCTATAAACGAAAATAAATATCATTATTTGCTCTCTCTCATGCAATCCAAACCCAAAATGCTGTTATTTCTTTTCTGTGGTAAGATTAAGAATCTTGACGCTGCAATAAAAAAATAAAAATAAAATGAAATAAAATACAAAATAAAAAAATAAAAATATGAAACAAAATAAAATATGAAAAATAAAATAAATTAATAGAATATAAAAATACAAAATGAAATAAAAATGTAAAATAAAAATGACAAAAATGAAATAAAATAATAGTCACATAAAATGTGACTATTTCTTTGTGTTATTATTAAAATGGTGTTATTTCTTTGTGGTAAAAATTTTCATGTTGCAATAAATTAACAAAATAAAATGGAAAAAGTAAAAAACAAAAAAAACAAAAAAAACCCCCCCAAACAATTATAATTATAATTATATATATATATATATATATATATATATATATATATATATAAAATGCAAAATTAAATTAAATAAAAACAAGAAATAAAAAAATAAAATGACTAATATAATTAAATAAAAATAAAAAATTAAAATGCAGTAAAACAAAATATGAAAACAATAATAAAAAAATAAATAAATACATACATACATACATACATACATACATACATGACTTAGGAATAAAGAGCACAAGCCAAATATGGCTTTTTTTTTTTCAATTTTATGGAATCTTATGACAGACATATCACTATGAATGATCTTTATATGGAATAGAACTGCATTAAGATGTGACACATTCAGTGACATAAGTACATTTGGTTAAACTATTCCTTTAAGAAAATGTATAAGGATGTTACTAATCATCTGACAGGAGGGAATGGATAAAATATGTAATATTAAAAGGTAGATAAAAGAATTATAATTTAAACCAAAGTAACATGAGCATGTAATCTGATCTATAAACTGTAACATCTGTGTACATGCTGTTCGCAAAAACAGGAAATCTCTGAATTATTCAACATGGTGCATGGACTGAGATCAGTGCCTGTCTTTTACAAGCATTCTTTGCGGAGTATTTCACTTCAAAAGGACTCACTGGAAGTATCCATTACCTGCTAACCTCTGAGCTCTGGACATCAGTACACTCACTCACACACACACACACACACACACACACACACACACACGCAAACAGACCTTCGAGGTCTTGCCACACACAGTAGATACAGCCCTAGGCCTAGTGCATAAATCTGTGCAAGTGCCTGTGTCCAGCCCTTTGCAAGCAATTTAAATCTCATTTGTCATTGTTTCTGGTTTTGATTTGTGTCGGGTTCCTTAGACTGCACATACTTCAATCCCATGTTGCTCCGAGTGCCAACGTCAACCACTTATGATGCCGTGAGAGATTAGCAGAATTATGTGCTGTGAAGAGCAGTCCAGTTTGAATAAAAGATCTACAGTTGAACTAAAACACTACAGTTCTGTTCCAAAACCCAGTAAACACTGGAGTCAAATGCCTACATGTACCTTTTAAGGCACAATTCTAACAGTCATTAAACCACATACTGTAAAAGACTGATGTGGTAACAACGCTATACTCTGTACACTACAATTGTTAATTTTGAATTTTACTTACATTTTTATATTGATATTATCGACTACTGAATTGCATACTGACCACAAATTTTTTGAACTTTGTTTTTTATTTATTTAAGTTTTTAACATTAAAGACGCTTTTTAAGATGGCCAAGGCTGCATTCATTTGTTAAAAAAAATTAAATATTTGTAATTATTTTCTATTTTAATATTTTAAAAAGAAATGTAAAAATTTTTAAAAATGTAATTGATTTCTGCTTGAAATTTATTTTATTCTAAAAAGTTCGAAAGAACAGCAATTATTTTAAATGGAAATCTTTTGTAATATTATCATATGTCTTTATATTCACTTTTGATCAATTTAATGCATCCTTGCTGAATAAAACTATTAATTTCTTTAAAAAAAACACTTTCTAATCAAGTATATTTATGATCTTGGATTAATTTTTCATATTAATTTTTAATTATAATAATGTGTCTTTATAGTCACTTTTGATCAATTTAATGCATCCTTGCTAAATAAAACTATTAATTTCTTAAAAACAAAAAAACACCACTGCCTAATCAAGTATATTTATTATCTTGGATTAATTTTCCCTGATCTATTCAGATTGCATTCTGGGACTGCTTTCTACACAAAGGCATCTTAAAAGACAAAAATAATTTCACAGTTATTTAATTAATTTCAATAATCTAATCTAATCTAAATGATCATTAATTACAGCATTTGCATTGAAAGATCACTAGTTTTTGGAAGAGAACTTGAAGAGGCAAAAGGTAAAGAAAAGAAAAGAAAGAATTTCATTACATTTTTAAACTAAAATAACAAAAACTTTAATAAATCTAAAAATAAAATTAACAAATATAACTTAGGCAAGCCAGTATAACCTCTTCCAAACAAAGCAATGGGTGGAAGTTACAACAACGATCAAAGAAATGATTTGTAACAATCATATCAATGTTTTTGTGTCACCTTCTCACAGAACCATAAGTCCTGACTCACTCTCACTACTTCACCACGTTTTTTTGCTCTCAATCTTTTCCCTCATAGTCTGCTGGACCACACGCACAAGAGCTATATATCACTCCGTGACCATGAGGGCGCTGAGTGGATTTGTTGACAGTCTCGCTTTGTCTGCAGAACACTGACTCTGCGCCCTCAGCCCGTCTAAACTGCACCACTGCGTTCAACGTGATTTACTAGCCTGCAGCAAGGACAGACATAAGTCACACTACCAGATCGCTCAGCTGTTTGGCCCATGCTTTATCCCTTTTTATTTCGCCTGTAAAGTCACCAACACATCCCTGAAGACTCGTATAACCTGAGTCCGACTTGCTCGTGAAACACCGGCAGCTAGGTTTTCGTTGGGTCGACTCGTGTCTATGGATGAGAACATGCATATAAAAGAAAATCTGCAGTTTGTTTTAGCGAATAAGCCCTGCAGGTGAAACTGGAATAAGGCACCTTCTGTTTGAGTTGGAGAACAGTCATCTTCATCTGATGAAAATCTTCACATGTGGCCGAGCACGTTCTTTCTTTCATGACGTTGTCCGACTTCTCAAACAGCGGAGCTGCAAATAGACAACATGAATGTGGAACTTAAGGAAGGTTGTTAGACAAAATTCAAATGAATCAGCTAAGCGAAAAAGTCAATCCATGATTGCAAAAGCTGAGAGAACAGTGGATTATTAATACACATAATTAATGCAATAAAAAAAGTTCTTAATGAAAGCAATTCAAACTCATTAAACACTGACTGTTTTACCCAGTATGTGTATTTTTATGCTTAGTGTATCGCATCTTCAAATTTCAATGAAATCAAATGTTGACCATTGTAAAAAAAGAAGTACATTTCAGCATACTTTTAAAAAGAGTAACAATATAGTTTAAAATAATATACTTGAGCAAACTGAATGTTATGTTTTCAGACACTTAATTGCTTATTATTTACAATCAAGTTCAAATGTATTACAGTTTAAAATTATATTAAATACAATTAGTTAAGAGTGCTTTTTCGACTCGCTTAAGTATGCAATTTCAATGTATTCCTTCTATTGTCCTTAAAATATTATATGTGCACAATATTATGTGTCAAATTTACTGACAAGTATTTATTGCATTAACTAAAACACACTTTAATGCAATTTCTACTGAAACGTCATGTCTTTAAATATATATTTGTAATTACACATTTGTAATGAAGTTGCAATTTAGTACATTTAAAATATATTCACTTTAAATGCAATATCAAACAGTTCATGTACAAAGTGTGCTTTAGTATGTTTGTCAACATCAAAATAAGTGTACTTCTTTAAAGAATGACAAACGATTATTAAAACAATGAAATAAAATGTACTTAAGTAAAACTTTTAATTTGACATTATTGCAACGTGCACTATTTTTTTTTTTAAAGTGCATTGTTTAAATACACTTACATGGCCTTTTATTTTTTTCATATTATATCTGAAAGTAAGTTTTAAACATACTTTTAAGATTGGAAATTCACATTCAAGTGCACATTCAATACCAACCTGATCTCATGACGAAAACGTTCCTCTGGGAACTTTTTCACAAGACGCAAAATACATACTGCCATGTATGTTTCGTGACATATTCGATGTGAAATGTCCACTGGGTGGTGCTAAAAGAGTGTTCGGTTTTTCCCCAGAACAGATGAACTTACATATGGTACTGTACGTTTTGTGTGACGTTGGTTTTGTACATGTCACTGCAGTTCTGACTTGGAATGTCTGTTTAGTGGCGCTATAACTCTAATGCTCTGTGACGTTTTAAAATAACGTACCATCTGCACAACACCTAAACCTCTCCGATAGTATGAACAAATGCGAATGTGACGCAAAACAAAATTGCAAGCATGTCATTTTAGCTTGTTTTTTGATCTCTCATCTTTCAGCTCTTTCATTGTGAGTCATGTTTTTAATGGGATTCGTACCCAAGGATTCCGCATTCTAAGTCCAGTTCCATGCCGGCTGAGCTAAGCTTGTTACGTCCGGAAAGCGAAACATATGGAGCTATAATCATAACTTTGTAGAAAAAATGATTACAAGTGCTCGCTGATTTACCGCCTCTAGTGTTAATTTCTGTTGGAAACTGCAGTGATATGTACTTATTGGTAAGTATTTCACGTCTTGCGAAAAAGTTCCTAGAGATATGTTTTCGTCATGAGATCCGGTAGCTCAATACAATTAAGTGCACTTCAAAAGGGGAATCTCCAGTATGTAGCATATATGGCTGTTGCCTATTTAGAGTGTTCTAAATCAATAGCTTACAAGATTCCGTAGACATCATGGCAGCTCACCAGATTTTGTAACAGAGCTAATGTTGCCATAAAACTGTGCCATGAACTTATGAAGTTCTGGATCTGAAGTCTTGCTCAAGGTCACAGTGGAGGCTCACGCAACATAGGCATCATTAGAAACATAGTACATTCTGATCAGGAGGTAGTAACTACTGTCATTCCTTCCAAAAGTCTGCTGAGTTATATCACAATCACTCCTACAGCTTAGTTCGACTCACAGCCGATAACCTCATTTGATCCACACACTGTAATCTCAGTGGTCTGGAATTCCCAGAATTCCTTTTTCGTACATCTGGATTGTTGCAACCCCGAATGGCCTTAAGGTCATCTTGTTTTGCGCTCAAACTGTCCCAAAACAGAGGAAACAGCAGTCAGGAAACTCTGAACGACTGATACACTCCACAAGAAAGCTTTAAAAGATAGATGGACAGAGGAGTGGAGAGGAAGGAGTGACTGATGCTAATGCTAACCGCTAGCTGGTGTCCCAAGTCATTAACCGCAATGGGTCAGTAGACTTTCTGCAGGGAGGCAGGAAGTAATGTCTTATAAATGTGTCAAGCCAGAAGAGGCCGCAGAATGGATTTTTTGTAAATAGTGAGGAGCTAAACCATATCTGACATGAAATTAATGGCCCTAAAAATGTTATACACACATTTTAATGTCTGTCAGTTTATCTGAATGTTTATGTTAAACATTGACTAAAAATAACAAGAACCATACACATTTGTATTATAAGTATATATATAAATGGTCATAAATAGGTAATAATGCTATTGA
>JAFVLL020003624.1:0-25724 GCA_021397915.2 Tor tambroides | reverse complement strand
TATGGAGACGTCTATTATGATGCCTTTTGGGGGTTGGGAATTAATGTGATACTTGATGTCCAGTATTTAATTCGGTATAAAAATACAACAATTTAAAAATTGTATTTCCATCTCTGTTGCAACAGTTTTGTAAGTGTCTAAAATGACTGTACCCATATGTACAAGTCACTGGTGTTTGGTGATGAGTTTTTGGCTCAAGGTCTGCATTTACAGTCACACCAGAGGTGTTAAACTGGGATTAGGATTTGGTTTTATGCAGACCAGTCAAGTTCTTCCACACTGACTGAATCAATAATTTCTTTTTGATCCCCGCCTTATACACAGAGGCATTGTCATGTTAGAATAGAAAATAGAAAAGGGTCCTGTCCAAACTATTGCTATAAAATTAGAAGCACACAATTCCTTGGAATATCATAATATGTTTAAACATTATCCCCTGGTTTCACAGACAAGGTTTAAGATTAGTCCTAGACTAAAATGTAAGTCTGAGCTGTTTCAGCTGAAAGAAACTTGCACTGACTGATCTTAAAATATATCAGTGCCTTTGTTTTGTGTCAAAAAGCACACCAGTAATGTTTATAAAAAATTACTTAAATGTCCTAATTGAACTATGGCCTAATCCTGGCTTAACCTAAGACCTGTCTTTCAAACCGGGCCTAAGATTTGTACTCATGGAAATTACAAAAGTAGTCAAACCTGTTCATAAGAAGGGGGTGTCCCAATACTTTTGGCAATATAGTGTAGTAAGCCCTAGCATGCTGTCATTGTGTGAAATTGTGAACCTGTTTTTCATACCTGTCACATTTTCCTTGCTGATATACTGCATACACTACTATTCAAAAGTTTGAAGTCAGTAAGATTTTTTTTAAAAATGATTATTCAACAAGCCAAGGACACAATAAACTGATCAAAAGTGACACTAAAGACTGTTACATTGTTACAGAAATTTAGAAATTTCTGTACCACAGATCTATTTAAAATAAATTCTGTAAATCATTAAAAAAATGTATCACAGTTTCCACAAAAAATATTAAGCAGACTGTTTTGAATATTAATAATAGATGTTACTTGAGCACAAAATCAGCATATTTAAATGATTTCTGAAGGATCATGTACATCATTACTGCCATTAATAAACTACATTTTAAAATATATTAAAAAGTGTTTAAGTATTTTATTTAGCTGTATAAACTGCAATAATATTTTTTAAAAATATTAATAAATCTTACCGTCCTTAAACTTTTGATTTCAACAGTAATGTAGGTTAGTAAGGCTACTCAATTATGGCTAGCTGATTAATCCAATTTTTAGCATAATCAAATCAAATTCTCTGTCTGTCATATCAGCTTGGCAATCCCAAACTTACAACATGAGTATTTACTGTGCTTGACCACATGCTAATCTACTGGGCAGAACTTGAGATCAGTTAACCAAGAGAACGAGTCTGTGCTCTGCTTCCCAGAAACATTAAAGTGGATTGTAGAAGTGACTGACACCAATGTTTTCTATGATCTATTTAGGCTTCTAATGCTTTTGGGAGACTCTAAACACTAAACAGTTAATTGCAGTGAAAGACACAGAAGAGAATATTACTTTGCTTCTAATCTTATCAGTCATTTAAGTTTTCCTTTGCCCCTCTTTTCTTCTCCATATCTTTCTCACTGGCCCTGGTTTATATCCAGGTCCAGCATAGTGACAGACCAAAATCATTCAAGCACCGGGGGCCAATTTCAATCAATAACAGTTTAGGCACAAAGAGAGAGAGAGAGAGAGAGAGCTGGCTGCATTGCAAACACTCAGACATGAGCGACAGAAAGAAAAAGAGACATGATGAAAGGTGTCATTTGCACTTCAAGCAAGAGAGTGAGAGTTAGATAAACTGGTCGCCCTTTTCATCCTTTCCCCTTCAGGCATTATTGTGGCACACAACTGCAGCTACGTTATCGGCAGCTGGCATGACACCATTTGTCCTTGTCTGGCAGGGCAGATGATGTGAAATCTGAGGGGTCCCGTTAACAGATAACTAATTAAATATAACAAGAATAAATGCCCTCCAGGGGTTGGGGGAATACCTACCACTCAGCGCTACAGGACAGACTCTCCCAGGAGCCCTTCAGTTCTTAAAAGGTCACCATAACATGATGTCCTCATGGCGGATGGAGCTCAGGCTACAAGTATTTTCAGTTTGCATGTAACTCGCTGGCTCTTATTTTAGACGTCTAGGTTTACTGTGCCAGATCAAAGAATAATTTACATCATATATTGTGCATTCTGTTGTTTATTATATTAAAAAGAGATTAGTTTATTATTTAAATAAAAAATAAATAGCTGCATGGTTTTATGTCTAAGAAAATGAATGTTCATTTCAGTGTTTGTCTTTGTGTGTATGTCTATACCGTCTATACTTGACTGTTGGCAATGGCTTATAGACAGGCCACTTGCAACAATTTCTGATTTATCAAGTGGCTTTCTGTTGTGCTTCCTGCATTATTATGTATTATTATATATGTATTATTATAACGTTATATCACTTAAAGTTCACCCAAAGATTTGAAACAAAGATCTTGAAACGTGGATTTTTGAATCATGCATAAGTTATTTGCTTCAGTCAAGAAAATTTACTCACCCTCACATCATCCAAGATGCAGATCTTCATCAGATCAGATTTGGAGAAATTTAGCATTGCATCACTTCCTCACCAATGGATCTTTTGAAGTGAATGGGTGCTGTCAGAATGAGAGTCCAAACAGCTGATAAAAATAATCCACACGTAATTCACACGACTCCAGTTCATCAAGTAACGTCTTTTGAAGTGAAAAGCGTGTGTGTTTGTAAGAAACAAATCCATCACAAGACATTTTTTAACTTTAAACCGTCATGTCTGGCCAAAATACAAGTCCATAATCAGTAATAACGCTTCCTTCAGTCCACCGTTTTCTTCTTATATCAAAATCCACCAGCATATTTGTTCAGAACTGTTTGAACTGTTTACCCTTTTTATCTGTGCGTATTTCTCTCGTTTCAGATTTTTCACTGAGAAAACCTTATTGAATAGAGAGGACTCATTGGATTAGTTGTGGATTGTTGTGATGTTTTTATCAGCTGTCTGAACTCTCATTCTGACAGCACCCATTCTCCATTTGTGAGCAAGTGACGTAATGCTAAATTTTTCTAAATCTGTTCAGATGAAAAAACAAGCACATCTACATCTTGGATGGCCTGAAAGTGAGTAAATCTTTTCAGCAAATTTTCATTTTTGGGTGAACTATTCCTTTAAAGAAATCTATGGTTATATTAATGTAAAATTACTGTTTTGGTTTGGTTGTTACTATGAAAGAACATCCTCTCACAGCATGATTTCTTATGGATATCTGCTGGTTAGCTCAAATGTGCTGGTTAATGTTTCCGTATTCAATTCAAGTGGGCTTTGGTCTCGTCACCCCAACCGAAATGAGCTCTTTCAGTACCTCAGCACCTTCTATTTCAGAGTACAGACACACAAGGATAAACACTTACACGCCCTCATGCAAGCACAACCCCTTTAACCTTGTACCACACTCATGATTTCAGAATTGAGCTGGCGAGGCGTTTTGTGGTAACAGTGTCCCTGTAACATGTAACTGTAACTTACAATTAGAGAAAACAGCACAGTGGGAAAGCTTGTTGTTGCTAATCTGTGACTTGTGCGTTTGACATTGACATTGACATTGGCCTTGCCCTTAAAAGTTTAAAATTAGAAATATGAAACTAGCATTTTGGTTAAAACACTTACATGACTTAATAAGTAAAAATTATTATTTATACTGTAAAGCTGTCTAAATCATAGGCTCCATGCAGCCCTACCCTGTGGCCCTAAAGCAAGTATAGAGGATGGATGGATAGAAGGAAGGAAGTCATCATTTTTTTAGGTAAGACAACTTTTGTAGGTGGTGAACATCTGGCTATGCGATAATGATATAATTGTGGATGGAGTCATGCTTATTTAAACAGTCCTTTTCATATAGTTCATGTAGTTATATATTTTCACTATAATGTCTTGTGTACAAAAACATAATGTTTGTCTTGTGGATGTTTATTTATTATCTATTACCTTGTCCCTTCAATGTGTAATGTGTAAATGCAGTTTCTATATTTATTTATGTAAATTTATATACTGAATGATATATTTATATGGTGTGTGTGTGTGTGTGTGTGTGTGTGTGTGTGTATATATATATATATATATATATATATATATATATATACATATACAGTGCCTTGCAGAAGTATTCTTTTTTTTTTGACATTTTGTTATGTTGCAGCCTTATGTTAAACTGTTTTAAAGGTGCCATAGAATGCATTGATACAATATTTTAAATTGTTCTCTGATATCTACATAGAAGGTATGTGGCTTATGTATGGGCAAAAATGATCCAGAAATGGTTTTACATGTGCATTTATAACCCTAGGCTTTCTCCCCAGAATGAAACGGTCTGTTATTGGCTTATTTGGAAGAGTCATGAATAATAATGTTGAGCTCTGCTCTGATTGGCTGTTTCACAGTGCGGCTCATTTCAGTAGCTCACAGCAGGAAGGAAACACAGGGAGGAAAATATATATTTCAATACTTTCTCTCGCAGTTATATCGTCGGGTAATTATACTGTATATAAAATGCGGGCATCAGGGAGCCGCTATTAATATGCTGGGCGTTGAAACTGTTTTCAAACGCACGATCGTGTTTTACTTTCACTTTCGAGATTCGCGATCACATGTACTCTATGGAGCGGCAGTACTTACCACACATTTTACAAGATCAGATGCTTGTCAGTGGTGCTCAAGATCTGTAAATCATTCGCCATCATCCTCAGTCATCTCTCCTTACTCAGTTTATGTGGTAAGTGAAATCTTATGTACTGTAATGTAACAGGCTACCGCTAGCAAGCAGCTACCATGTCCCTTTAGTGGCTCAAGTTATTTTATTATTACGCGTTATTTTCTTTCCGTGCCTTTCTGAATACATACACCAACCCATCCCTGCACTTCACAACCCCTGCACAGCCTGGAACATAACATTTATTTCCATGATCTGCCATTTTCGCTGTTGTCCTCGCTTGTTTCTTCATGATACCTGCAGAACTTCTGATGATTCGGCTGCAAATGTTGGGGGCGTAACTATTAGTGATCCTGACTGTAACGTCACAGTCGGTGTTATGTTCTGATTCGCCTACTTTTCAGTGGTCTTTTTTATTCATGAGTTTTACATAAGGAGGAAACGATGGTGTTTGAGGCTCACGGTATGTCATTTCCATGTACAGAACTCTTATTATTCAACTATGCCAAGGTAAATACAGTTTTCCATTCTATGGCACCTTTAAATTACTTTTTTTCCCACAACAATCTACACTCCACACACCATAATGACAAAGCAAATAACAGGCTTTTAACATCTTTGCAAATTTATTAAACATAAAAAACTTAAATGATTCCATTGCATAAGTATTCAAACCTTTATCTGGGGCAGTTGAAATTTAGCTCAGGTGCATTCATGTTGCTTGTAGATGTTACTACACTTTGAGTACAGTTAACCTGTGTCAAATTCAGTTGAATGGGTATGATTTGGAATGGCACACACATCTTAATAAAAGGTCAAACAGCTGAAAATGCATATCTGAGCAAAAACCAAGCCCTGAGCTCAAAAGAACTGCCTGTAGAGCTCAGAAACAGGTTTGCGTCAAGCCACACATCTGGGAAAGAGTTCCGAAAAAAAAATTCTGCTGCATTGAAGGTTCACAGAGGCATGTAACATTCATTATCCATAATGGAAGACGTTTGAAACAACTAGAACTCTTCCTAGAGCGGGCCTCCTGGCCAAACTGAGCAACTGATGGAGAATGGCCTTGTCTAGACTGGTGACCAGGATGGTGATGGTCACTCTAGTTGAGCTCCATAATCATATATGCAGATGGGAGAAACCTACAGAAGGACAAACATCACTGCAACACTCCACTGATATGGGCTTTATGGCGGTGTGGCCAGACTCAGTCTTCTCCTCAGTGAAGTCACAGAAACCCACTTGGAATTTGCAAAAAAAGCACCTAAAGGACCCTCAGACTCTGAGAAACAATATTCTCTGGTTTGATGAACCTCAATTCTAAGCATCTTGTTTGAAGGAAACCAGCTCTGCTCATCACCTGCATAGTACTGTAGCGTATGGACGAATCAGACACACATTTAGTCATTATATTTAATGAATAATTCAGGAAACCCTCTCATTCCACAAACAAATTGTGAGGGTCTTTGGACCCTTCTCCTGGAAGAACACCCTAAAAGGCTCAGTTACAGGGAAACCATCTGATAAGACTGTTTTATTGCTCAAAAGTATGTGAGATGCAGTGCAGGCTCTCCTGAAACCCACTCCATGCCCATAAAAACAGAACTTTCCTCCCTTTGGTTTTCTATGGAATTAATTCTTTTGAATGAATACACACATATCTTTAGATCATTATGTATATTATTACTGTTCTTGTATATGTTTTTGTGTATTGTACACCGTTGTATGCATGCTTATGATAGATCACTAGTTAATATCACTGTAGCTATACTATGTTTGGTCTCTATCAATTCGTCTTCAGATGATCTAATTGAGAGTGTATATTATATGTCGATACCTATGCAACATGTATGTGTTCTAAGAATCTTTAGTAGTTTATATATCGACTTCCAATCCAGCTCATATGCAAATTACCATGTTCAGAGACAAAGAGCCGTAAAACTTTCCCTCCAAAGTTCAGGACTCCCATTGGCTCTTTGACTCCCCAGAGGTGTGACCTCTATAGCAGATAAAGCTCTCACTTCAGTGACGCCCCATGCAGTCTGCAGTTCTGTTAGATCCTAAGAGGATGAAGATGTGAGCTAAAACTCTTCTGAACACCTTAAGTTTTGCGCCAGGCCTTACGGCCTTGTCTTTCCATTCAACCAAGCTCCTTGGACCTCAGCAGATCTCTTTCTTAGCTCTTTTTCCACTCACTACTTGGAAGAACATTTCTACCTCAGAACATCTTTGGAATTCATCACTGTTCAACCCGGAAGAATGTGATCGGGAGTCCAAACCTTGAAAACCATTAAGACTTTCATCTGAGACTGCATTCCGGACACTCGTCATGACCAAAACAATGCAAGTATCGTACATTTAAATAAACGAAACAGAGGTTATTAGTACAAGTTATAGACCCCGTTATAAATGGCGCTGATGGTTTTACTCAGGTGGTTAAATTACTTTCCCCTAACTGCATTCTCTGGCTTTCCTGATGGTTTCATCCATCAACTCTCATTAGCCCTTTCCCCACGTATGAGTGATTGTATGTTTGTTTGTTAGTTTGTTTGTTTGTTTGTTAGACTAGTCTGCGTTAGTGTTTGGTTAATAAAAGTTATGTGCACAAATTACATGAGTTTCTGATTCTGCTTTGCATATTAATGTCCCTTTACGATTTTGATCCTTACTACATGCTCTAATTCATTAATACTTAGAAAAGTATTTTCTGTGGCCAAGAAAATATCCTTTCTTAGAGTTGATATGAACTTAATGTTTGCTGGACAAACAGATTAGTTGATGGCAATTTAATTCTACGACAGTTATTACTGTCAGCCGATATAAATAATTGTAATTAATATAGTTAATTGTAATTAGTATACAGTCACTTACAAGCAAATTTGCTCTGAGATATCCCAAAGTAAAGTGTGCTTTGTGCCAGCCTCGTGCTGTGGGGCTGTTTTTCAGCGGCAGGGACTGAGGGACACATCAGAGCAAAAGAGAAGCTCAGTGCACCAAAATATAGAGATAGCCTTAATGAAACCCCAGTCCAGAGCATTCAGAACCTCAGACTGGGCAGAAGGTTTACCTTCCAACAGGACAGTGACCCTAAGCACACAGCAAGAGTGGCTTATAAACAACTCTGCGAATGTCCTTGAGTGGCCCAGCCACAGCCTGGCCTTGAACCCAGTCAAATATTTCTGAAGAAACCTGAAAATGTGCATTTGCCCCCACCCAACCCGACAGAGCTTGAGAGGTGAAGAGGTGAAGAGAAGAATGGCAGATAATTGCCAAATGCTGATGAGCAAAGCTTGTCGGATCAACAAAAAAAGACTTCAGCTAAGGCTATAAAAGGCTATAAAGGTGCTTCAGCTAAGTACTGAGTTAAGGGTTTGAATACTTATGCAATGTACTTATTTCAGATTTTAAATTTTTAAATTTACAAAGTTGTGACAGTTCTGTTTTTGCTTTGCCATTATGGTGTATGGGAGTGTAGATTGATGTGGAAAAAAAAGTAATTTAATGCAGTTTAACATAAAGTTACAACATAACAAAACTTGAAAAAAATGAAGGGGTTTGAATACTTCTGCAAGGCACTGTATATATATATATATATATATATATATATATATATATGTGTGTGTGTGTATATGTGTATGTATATGTGTATATGTGTGTATGTGTGTGTGTGTGTATATATATATATATATATATATATGTGTGTGTGTGTGTGTGTGTGTGTGTGTGTATGTATGTGTGTGTGTGTGTGTGTGTGTATATATATATATATATATATATATATATATATATATATTTTTTTTTTTTTTTTGCGGTAATCAACTTTATAACACAAATCCTGTCAATAGAGTGAATTTGAATTAAATCCTGAATATTCTTTTGACAGAACAACAGATAATGTCAAAAACACAGTCAAAACTGAAAATGATGTTTTTCTTTTGATAATTTAATCTTAACCTTGTTAGCCTTATTTGTTCATCTTTTAAAACATGTTAGTCTGCTCATCTACAGAGTATCAGAGTTAGTTTGTGATAGAGCAATGCTTTTATGGTCACTGCCCCAGACAGCAGAGGCAGATCCATTGTTAGTGTGAAGAATAAGGAGAAAAGGATGTGAATTGGAGAGAGAACAACAAAATTCTTTCATCTACAGAATTAGTGGGTTACATCAACCAGTTCAGCTGGGGATGGAAGGGAACATACCAAAGCAACAATCAGTCCATCCATAATCATGGTACTTTTTAAGTAATCCTATATCAAATACTTCTGTGAATTAAATGTACAGTGCCTAGATTTATTTGAAGATTAATGTTGGTTCTTGTTTTGATTTGACTGTGTCTTTCATTCAGTTTAATGTGGGAGATCCTGTATGTGTAAAGATATCTGAGCCAGTGTTAATCTGGGCTGAGTGACAAGAGGAATGCGACATGAAGTAAGCAACAGTATCCTCTAGTCATGTGATCAAGAGAATAAATCTAGGCTTGCAAGAACAAAGGAGTGGTTCTTAAACATATTTCCAATTTCATTTCAAAACTTCTCTTTCTCATCAGTGTACTTCAGATATATTAAAACAATTACAAGACTGACTTTGACATTATATTACAGACTTGTCTAAAGCTCATGTTGGGTTAAAAGGTTCAATATTGGATTTTTTTACATGATAATGATATTTCTTTACATAGTGCAGACACAACAGGTGCTGGTCACTGCAGACAGTGGAAAACAAACCCCTTGAGCTTCTTGTTTTTTTTTTCCTAGTTGGTGTAAGGGCCATTATAAATGAATACAACATGGATTATATAATTAGACTATATTGCTATCAGGGGATACTGACTCACACGAAAGGAATGAAACCAGACATGACTAGTCTATGATGCCTTCACCAGCAAATTTGATTTGATGTGACATTGCCAAATTCACATGAATGCTAATTCAGTTCATAGAACTACACAGCAAAAAATCGTATTATTTCATGAGTATTTTTGCCTTGTTTTTCAGTTAAAATTTGTAAAAATCATAAAAACAAGATGCAACACTGAGCAACACTGTAAAACATTAAGATTTGTTTTACTTTATCTTAAACAGAAGTAAATTGAGTCCTATTGCACTGGTAAAAACTTGCAAAAACTTACAAAAGCAAGTGAAAATCAAGACAAAATACACTCAAGATACATTCTCTGAAAACAAGCCTCAATAATAATTTGAATACCTTGTTTTAAGGATTTTTACAAGCAATGTTTTTGCAGTGTAGGTAAATAATCACTGAAACCCATTTGAAAAGTTGTTCTTCTACCTTGTACTTCTGGAAAGTCAATTGATTCAACGGCAACATAAAACTTAGGACAAGACAACCAAAAACAGGCACATGAGTGGGACACAAAACGCAACGAATCTCACATCCAGACAGGTTAGTGAATTAAATAGCTTAAGAGGGGAGACAAACACAAATGACATTTCTTAACTGTCTTTGTTTCAGAGACAACTTTTCAAGCCACACATTTTCAGACATAAGTAATGCTTAAACGCTGAAGGTAAATGAGGTAATCCAACTGATCTAAAATCAGTATGATAGGTTGGTTTCAAAACACATCTTCACTTACCTATTTGGAGCATTCGGTTGAGAGAAGAGAGCCAGGCTCTTGGCCTGTTTATTGACATTGTTACTTGTGATAGCATTTGCTGAGCCATCTTGGGAATTTAGTTTGTTATTGCTCTTTATCATGCTTCCGCCCCAGAAAAGCTGAATAGAGGGCAAATGTGCTCCTGTATTACTCACACCTGCTCTGGGCCCCAAAGACACCTTAAAATCCACAAATAAACCGGCCCACAGGAATACAGAGTCTCAGATTCACAAAACGCTTTCAGAAGGATGAAAAAGTGTCTAGAAGTCAGCACATGATGGGATGCTGGTTGTTGTGGATATTGTTACGATGATTGATTGGTTGCTGATCCTTACCTGGAGGTGTAAACAGGGTATTGTTTATGGGTTGCTACATAAAATTATTTGGTGAAGGGACAATAAATAAGCTCTGAGAGTAACAGGTCACAAAAAGGCAAAAAAGTCCCAAAATAATGAGAATATCCAGTGCTATGTGGGTAGAGAATCTTCATTTGACGTCCATTGTAGAAAATTTTCTTTCTTCAGCAGATGATTTGATAAAATCAAGCTGGCATTGCCTTGTAGACAAAAATGAAATATGTTGCAGATGCTCCTATAAAAAAAAAAAGGAAAGTCTCAAAACTTCTCCATCCTAAATGTCTTGCTGACAGCTATTAAATATCAGACTGATATTGCAAAGGGTGTCCTGGGATTTCAAGCCACACGGCTTCTGCCACCCAGATCAGTCAGCTGGTGTAGCTGGGCCAAAGTGTCACATGCCAACCGGACGTCTGTAGGGAGGGGAGAGAGAGAGAGAGAGGTATTTCCCTCTCTCCCTGCTTGGTAGCAAAGGGTAATTTAAAGAGACATTCCTTCCTTCTATAGCCTATGCCCCCATTCCTCTCTCTCTCTTTTTTTTATATCTGTCTTGCTCTCATAGGTAACTGCTGACCCCATGTGTCGGCTCAACCGCTTGCAAATTTAAATTTAAATAGATGTGATCACAAGATCTCTGATTAGAGTCATTGTAACTATTTAATTGAAAGATCTCACTAGTAAGATTAGTAGGACTCCATTTCTTTGAAAGGCCTCGAGATCACATCACCTGTCCTTTGTATCGTCCAATATTTGTGGTCTGGAATTAGAGTCAAGGATTGTTCACCATTCAGGATTAAATTTAGATTGCCTTATAAATTCCACTTTAATTTGAGCTGAGATAGCATTAGCAAACAAGATGTAGAATTGCAGTTTGAATGAAAAGAAAGTGGAATGAAATTTGAATTGCAAGATTTAGTTTGAAAAGACTGAAAAAAGTTTAAAACTCTTTGAAGTTTGATAGGCCTTATGGATGGGTAGATGAGCTCATCTTGCTCATTGTCAAATATGAAAAATCATTGTGTAAGTTTTGTAATTGTACAATCCAGTTCCCTCATTTGGATTGATGCCCAGTCAGCTGTGTTGAAGCCTCTATGAATTCTTTTAATCAGAATGCAAACATATCCTTCTCTCAAAGTCAGCTGTCACTGGAGGCTCAAGAGATGGAATATCCTAATAAGTGTGTCCTGTGTGAGAGGATAGATTCAACTGTACCTCTGTCCCCTCCAACCACTGGCAGTAAATCCCTCCCTGTTGACTCAGATATCAATAACCACCCTCTTACTGTGCGAAGAGGAAACTGCGTGGCTGTAAATGTAGTTAAACTAAAAACTGGAGTCTTCAAATGGCCTGCGCTTCATGATAAATGAGATGCACTGCCAGTTAGATATAAGTTCAGGGTGAACAGTGTGTCCTGGCTACATTTGTGAAATGAAATCAAATATGTATGTTTAGATTTGAACAACAAGCACCCAGCCCAAAATTGTGACCATGTACAAGAAGCATAAAATGCTGGTGATAGATGCAGCAGTTCCAAACTTAACAGCAACGTCAAGCATAAAAAAGCAGGAAGAACATCATCGACCAAAGGAGGAGTAAAGCTGCGGTCACTTTAACCATTACTTGGCGAATTTGCATGAGTGAATTCCAGCCACTCCATTAGGCATCAGTGCAATCTAGAGTTTCACATGAGGGTGAAAAAATGTCCCATTCTCGTGTTCAAGTTGCTCACAACAAAAAGGTGCTTGCTTTCAAAGTGACGTCTCTTTGCTATTGACAACAGACAAATGGACCTTGTTTTGTATGCAATATTTTACTAAAATGTCACTAATGTGATCAGAGCGTAAGACAGTGTGGAAAAATGTCTTCAGCAGGTGCAGGAAAAACAAAAACTAAAAAGAGCGCATTAGACAGACAAGATGTATTGATTAATAGATATACAAATGTCCAAAGTTAGGGTGACACTGGTGCATGCTTGACAACTAAAGTGTTTGTACTAAATATAACACATAATAATAGACATAATAAAACTGCGGAAGGATAGGCTCTGAGAAGAGGCACTATTATTGTCACCTGTTAATGTCCTTGCCAAGTAGTGCCATCAGAGACAGGCTT
This sequence comes from Tor tambroides, assembly GCA_021397915.2. Lineage (NCBI taxonomy): Eukaryota > Metazoa > Chordata > Actinopteri > Cypriniformes > Cyprinidae > Tor > Tor tambroides. The sequence goes on along the minus strand of JAFVLL020003624.1, from coordinate 12,828 downwards.
AGCACCTTGTTCTAGGAAGGTTAGATTCTGGTTATGATAACCTTTCTGATATGATGGGATTAATTTAAGTACTGACACTCTACTATTGTGAGACACATAGAGAGCAGAAAAGACGCTTGAAGTGGCTAATAAGTGATGTTTTGCTAATAATGCACAGAAGGCTGGAGGTAGTGTAAAAGTAAAAATTACATGAAAGCCATTGCATCGGTGAGAGGTCATCTGATGTGGCTGGCTGCACAGTCAAATTCATTAGATATTGGTGATTTGTCTCTTGTATTCAAATTGGAATACGAGAAACATGAGATCTTTAAGGGTTATGTCTGAGCAGTTCATTATAGAATTAATTTAGATTCATTTTTCAATATCTGATGGAAGTGACCCTGTCTGAAAAATTGGTTTTACCAAAGCAGATTGTCTTGCTTTTTGTGCTTGCTCCATGTTGTTTTTTTAATCTTATATGTTTGAGAAGTTTATATGTGCATCACTGCATATATAATTTACTGTCATAATTCCCTGCACTGTTTTACAACATTTAAATGGTCTGTCTGCCTGTAAACAAGAAAAAAAAAAAGAGTATGTCACTATTTAGGTATGTCAACAAAATCTTCCGAGGTTGTTTTGAAATGTAAAGGGATGTCATTATACTATGCATCAGGATGGCTCTATAAATTACACAAAGTCTATATGTTTACCGTTTGCATAGTTTCTAATGCTACAAAATGTATGAAGTGGTAGGAGATTCCAGCTCACTGACCATGTGTATATGTACAGTATTTTTACAAAACCATCTATCTGTTCAACCATAGTAAAATCACCATCTGGAGAGGAGAAATGATGTTAAAATGAGAAAATGGAGATAATTTGGCTCAAGTTTTTATTGACTATATTATTTTCATATATGTAATTTACATTTGTCATACACAAATGCACTGAAAAAAAATGGCTGTTGAAATACAACAAATAATACATTTAGATGAGTTTATGCCCAAAACAAGTGAAAAATGAGATATTTCTATAAACTTTAAACACAAATTTTGACACTTGTCTGAATTCATCTTGTTTTTAAGGATCTTTAGAAATTTTTGCTGGAAATCAAGACATACTGATTATGTATTTGTTTTTTTTTTTGTTTGTTTGTTTTTTGCGGTCTGAGTTTAAGGAATGAAATGAGTAATAGGAGAATGCAGGCTCAATTAAAAAAAAAAGTGCAATAAATAAATGGTATTATTGCATGTAATTCTTTAAATAGCAGGAAAAGAAAGAAGTATGCTTCTTCCAGACAGCTACAGATACCATAAGACAGATGAGGCTGTGGTTCTTAACCAGGGGGCCGTGGTCCACTGGGGAGCCTCAGTAAACACACAAACAAAAACAATATACAACATTTAACTGACATGTTTGTTAGTTTTTTGTTTTGTTTATTTTTGTCACAACAGAAGTGCCAGAGGTACGGTCAGATTTATCACTCATATTAGGTTAGATAGGAAAGATGTAATGAATTCAACATCCAAAAGAATTTGTATTTGATTTGTATCCTTGACAGTTAAGTTGCATGATTAGTGTTGGTTAAAAGGTGTTGTGTAAAATGCTGTGGCATCTATTTTGATACATTCATTTGAGTCACACCTTCCGTGTGCCGTATTTAAACAAAAAAATTTGTTACCTTCCTCCAACTGTTGTTTGAAACTCGAATGGCCTTTATCCTGGGCAATATAAAAGGATTCATCAAAATGTCAAAGTTGCTCTTTTTCAGAAAACGAATATGCATGCTGATTATTTTAAAAGTTATATAATAATTGTGGATTTTAGTTACATCAGCTGAACTACAAAACTGTACTACTATATTAATAAAATATTATTCAGTTGTTTAAAGAAGAAGTTTTTTTTTTTTAGTCCTGTCTTACAGTATCTCACCTAGGGCATCAAGTAAGCCAGGACCACCACTGGTACTGGTCTTTGTGTACAGGTATGGGAATGTTCGTATACATAAATAATAATGTTTAGATATTGCACATATCATATTGTACAATGGCAAGCAACATATTATACTTTGAGGAAATCTGTCATCTGTTCATGAGAAAGACAAAAACTTGGTGCACAACATGCATAAAATTGTACATTAAAAAGCCTATCACTTTGTCAGAACCTAATCCCTATGGAATCCTGAACTTTTATAACTTATGTTGTCTGTAAAGACATGAAGTCAGTTAATATACTTTTAATTCACTTTGAGTCCATGACGTTTTAGAATGAGTTTAAAACATGAGTGATTAGTGTTAGGTTTGATTACATCAGTCCCTCTGAAACCTCTAAACTGAATATAATTGGGCGCTCAGTTCCAGCAGCATTTGAATATGATCATTTCAGGCATAAAACTTTATCAGATCTCATAGGTGCCTCAGAAACATTGTTGACCAGGCTGACACAAACCTTTTCAGTGTGAGGAACGCAAGATATATCATCTCAAGGTTTCTGTAAAAACACGACCAGGTTAGTGGGCCACTTTTGATGTGTTATAGTACTGTGTTTACACCATGTCATCCATGTGAAGTTGAAAAGCAATTCATCGTAATTATTATTATTATTATTATTATTGTGAGCCCTGCTTTTCAATCGATTGCTTTTATCTTAAAAATGTTTAATTTTAAAAATTAGAAATAGTTTTTTAGCATCATTCCTCTTTATTTATTTTTTTTAGACTTCAGCAAAAGCAATTTGGATGAAAACATGAACACGACTATCTCTGTCAACCAAACGTTCTGCATTTATGAATGTTTTGACTCTTACCCAGGGATTATCATAGCACTGAGCTCTTTACTTCTAGACTTAATTTTCTTTTTGCCTTTACATTTCTGGATCCTTTTCATGTGCTTCAAACAGCTGACCAAAGGGAAGGGCATTCCACCTACTGACATCTTTACAGTTGTCTTGTCTGTAACGGAAATTATCTCATCTTTAGGCTTTTTCATGTGTATTATTTCACTTGTTTTTGAAATTGCCTGGACCGTGTACATAGCTATGTTCATGCTTGGGAAATATCTAATTGGACGGTCCATAATGAACTGCTTGATTTGTCTGGAGCGCTTCATTGCTGTGGTCTATCCCGTGGTTTTCCACAGGTTCAGCACTCTGAGGCTCAGATGCATGTGTATTGCAGTGGCCTGGCCGGTGACCTGGTCTTTTGGAGCATATGCCATTTTCACTTTTCCACTAGTCCCACTGAAAGTCTACAGTATATTTCTCACAATCAGTCTCTTGTTCATCATTGCCTGTAGTTTAGGAGTGCTGAAAGCTCTGTTGAAACCCAGTCCTGGAGATAAAGAGAAAGAAAGGATGCGCAATAAGAGAAAGAGGAACTTCTGGGCCATAACACACATTCTAGTTCAGTTATTTTTGTCCTATTTCTTATTGCTGGTAGCTGCATTTATAAAGGCATTCGTTCCATATGACACTTTTTGTCTGGTGGCAGGCATTAGCATGTGGTTTCTGAGACCAAGTAGTGCAACACAACCTCTCTTGTATTTGTCCAAGTACAACAAACTGCCATATTTCAAAAAAACATAAACAATATTCCTTTAAAGGAAAATGTATGTAGGTGAAGGATGAAAAACATGGTTAATGACACAAATCCTTATTTTTAAAAATTAGTTTATGACTATTTGTTTTATAAAGATAAGACATATTAATTTATTTTCCCTGATGAACTGGGGTCATGAGTGAAAATAACACACAGAGCCTAACAGATTGTGTTTCCTGTGTACCTTGTAAACACTGTGTGAACACTTTTTTTAAACTTTCAAAGGTTTAAAGGTTTTGTGTAGTAATGATACTTGATAAAACTTCTGGATATTCATTTTGGATCTTTATTGAATAACACTGATAAACAGAACATTAAAATAGAGCATAGATGGCAGAGATAAACAAACTGATCATTTGAATACGTCTCTCATCATTTTGATAGCGCATGCAAATGGTTTTGAAAAAAAGGTATGTGCTACTATTTGCATGCAGCAGCCTAGATTTAACGTAATATTGTGCTTTATCTAATGTAGAAATGGGGCTAGAAACATTAAGACGTTTTATTCTATAGCTTGAGCAGTGGTGTAAACTACTGTAAATTATGTGACCTGTCATGTTCCATATATAAATAATAAACTTTTTCAAACAACTCTTCATTTCTTTATCATATTTGTGACATCTCTGAAGGCTTTGCAACATTGTGCCTCTCCTTACATTTATACCATGAAAGTAGGAGGATTGCGCTTAAAATTGGTTGAGCAAAGCAACATTTTGGCTATAATAATTCTTGGTACCAAACAACTACTGCTTAAGTACGTGTTTGATTTTTCATGAATCTACTGGTCTGTAGGTAAACAATGCAGACTAAATTATTTATGAACTATAATCTCATATATTCTTCTCCAGTTCCTCATAGGCCTCTTTTAATATGAATGAGAGGAGTGGCTTTCACACAGACACAGTGTATTTATACATTTACATTTAGTCATTTAGCAGATGCTTTTATCCAAAGCGACTTACAAATGAGGACAATAGGAGCAATCAAAACCAACAAAAGAGCAACAACATATTATATTATACACACTATATCCTCACAACACCCTACACGCTGCACAGATAGGCATGTGTGAGTATGTGAATTAATTTTTTCTATTTGAAATATCAAACATCTGTCATTGCCTGTGAAGTTTTTGTTTTATCATGAAGATGTTGTGTCTTAATATTTTATACATTTCGCCAATGCCTATGTGGGATTAATAATGCAACTGAGTCATTAATATATTTGATATAATCTTAAGAACCGATTTAATTTAACACACATCCCACACAGAAACAAAGGAACTTCTGAGCAAATAATGGCAGTGAGAAATACTATAGATTTATCCAATTGTACCTTCCAATCTAAGAGGAACATTTCTGCTGATCTGTTTTATGAGTGCATGGACTCTTATCCAGGAAATTTTCTCACTGCTGTCAGCTTACTGTTCAACACCATCCTTTTCTTGCCTGTGAACGGCTGGATTCTGTGGCTGGTGAGGAGAACGGCAGGTGTTGCATCCTCAGACTTTGTCATTTTGAATCAGTCTGTTGCTGAGGTCATTAATGGGGTTTCTCTCATTATTTTTGTCTTTTCTTAATAAGAAAGCTCTTATTCTTATCTCTATTTTCCTGTGCAGTACATATCTTGTGGGTCGACCACTCTTTCAAACCATTTTCTGTGTGGAGCGATACCTGGCTGTGGTCCATCCATTGGTCTAACTATAATACACAAAAAATCCTAAAATGAAACTGCTTATAGTTGTGCTTGTCTAGCTGGTTATGCTGATCCTTGGATTTTATATTGTGAATTCTTACCCGAAAATGCCTGTATGGCTTGCAGTGGGACTGTTTGTAGCAATGTTAGTTGTGTGTTCATCTTGCTCTGTCATGATTTTGTGGGGTTTGAAGAGGCCCAAGCCAGGGGATGGAAAGGAGAAAGAAGGAGCCCATCAACAGAAGAGAAAAGCTTTTCACAGTTGCTGTCACAGTCATCTTGATCACACTGGTGTTTGGCTATGGGACAGTCTCTTGGGTTATTGTACTGAGGGATCAACTTCCTTACCACACTTATTGTTTAGCTCTAGGTTTAAGTTGGTGGACCCTTTTGCCAAGTGCTGCAGTACCTGTCAAAAGTGCATAAAGTATGTTTTGTGCTGAAATTCTTGAGGAATCTTCTTGCAAAATTTTTTAGCAAAATGTCATTTTAAAATATTGACTGTTCACTAAACTATCAGTTGTGATCAACTCATGCAGAATACAAATTCTTCTTAGCAATAACTTCAGTGTCCAGTGTCTCAGTGATTGTTCCACTAATGTTTAAAAACAAGAAAGTTTTGAACAGTAAATCTGTCGGTTCATCATTTCAGGCCTGACAAACAATTTTCATTGCTTGGTTTTGAAATATGTGATGGCATTTAGAAAGTTTTAAGTGTGATTTTCCTGCCTAAATAGTTTTTGGGGCCACTAATTTGGCATTAGGACAATATCTAGATATTTCTTTAAACTTAATCTGCACGTGAATATATTTATTCAAACTCCCTGTTTCACACGTAGATTAAGTTTTTTATGTGCTCTGGAATACTTGAGAATGTTGTGGAGAATGCAGTTGAGATTATGAAAAATTGCATCTTAAACCTGTAATAATGCATTTATAAAAATAAACTTTTAAATGAAATGATGCCTAGTAAATTATTGTGTGTAACAAAGGAAAGCAAGAGGAAACAAGGATCTAAATGCAGCATTTAATCAATGAAAACAATCTATGGAATTAATCCAGGAAAACTGAAAACATGTATAACTACTGATCATGACTCACAGGCAAAACAAGGCTTAAATACACAAGTGTAAACAAAACACACACACACACACACCTGTTGAAACAATCAAAAGAACCAATGATAAAATAAACTACACTGGACTACAAACGACCACAAGAAACTGTAAACTGAGATGCAGGAACTACAACATAAAAGTGCAAACATAACACATAACTGAAAACATGTGACATTATATAACAGAGCACTTCATACAAAAACTAGTATTTGAGACAGATTTATTTTTAAAATGAATATTTATAAATATTTCTATTTGAAAATTAAACACATATTATGCATGTCCCCTCCAAATAACTATACATTAACCTATTTTGTAGGAGAACAACTGATACCTTCTCTCAGAACAATATTTTATATAGTATTTAAACTGACAGAGACATTCAGATTTTTAAAGACATATTACACATTCTTCATGCTTTTGCACTTGAAAATCATTTATGATCATCTCTGAAAAAAATCTTAAATGTTTTGGATGCAAGGCAACCTGTTGATTTGTGACAGGTAGAGGTATGGTTGAATGGCACTGTTTGGCAAAAGGGTCCACCAGTATGTTCTTTGGTATAACTTTCGTTTGCAGAAATATTTTATAACAAGAGCATGTTTTCTTTTTAAAATGTGACTGCTGCAGTTACCTAACATCTCACTGTGTATGAGAGGAGTGGCCATCAGAACAATAACCTCACAATGCACTACATGCTGCACATATACATTCAAAACTATTAATGTGCAAGTACAGGGGTGGGTTCCCTTGTCAAAGCAACTGAATATTCTTTTTATTATCTAGTGTAAAGGGAGTTATCAGTTTATCTGGAATGAGCTTAAACAATGTTTCCTGTATTATCTACTAAAAGTAATGTGTGCTTATGTTGTGGTAATATAATGCATCTAAAATGAATGTTCACCTTTTCTGCTAAAGTGCGAGATTAACAGTGTATGGCTTTATTTGGAATAATCTGACCATTTCTGAAATGATACCTGCAAAATATATGTATGGACTATTTTTTTTACCCTATTTCATAGCAGGACAAGTGTCACTGAAAGCTGAAGTGAACAGCACTGTTGACTTTTTATCCAATTGCACATCTCAATCTGGAAGCAACTGTGGTGAGCCGTTTTATGAGTGCATGGACTCCTATCCAGGGAATGTTTTCACTGGCTTGTACATAGTGCTGAACGTCATTCTTTTTCTGCCTCTGAACTGCTGGATTCTGTGGCTGGTGTGGAGGAATAAAGGTGTTGTATGGTCAGACTTTTTAATTTTGAACCAGTCTGTTTCTGAGATCATTTGTGGGATTTCCCTCACTGTTTTTCTGTCAGGTACTTTGCTTAATAAGAAAGTTGTTATTCTCATCTCTAATTACCTGTGCAGTACATTTCTGGTGGGTCGACCACTCTTTCAAACCATTTTTTGTATTGAGCGCTACCTGGCTGTGGTCCGTCCGTTGGTTTATCTAAAATACATGAAAGCCCCTAAACCTAAAGTATTTGTTGTGCTGGTCTGGCTGATAATCATGATGTCTGGATGGCATACTATGGATTCCTACCCTAAACTGCCTTTATGGCTATTCTTGGGTATATATCTTGGAGCTTTAGTTGCATGTTCATCTTGCTCTGTCATGATTTTGTGGGTTTTGAAGAGGCCCAAGCCAGGGGATGGAAAGCAGAAAGAAGGAGCGTATCAACTAAAGAAAAAGGCTTTTGTAGCCATCACAGTCATCTTGATCACACTGGTGCTTGGCTATGGCACAATCTCATGTGTTATTCTGCTGAGGGATCAACTTTCATACAGCATTTTTTGTTTTGTCATAGGTTTAAGTTGGTGGACCCTTTTGCCAAGTAGTGCCATTCAACCATACCTCTACCTGTCAAAAATCAACAGGTTGCCTTGCATCAAAAACATTTAAGATTTTCAGAGATGATCATAAATGTGTGAAACAGATTTTTTTCTGTTTTTAGATTGCAAAAGCAGAAAATGTGTTTATGTAGTTATTTTATGTCTATAAAAATCTGCATAAACATCTGTCATTTAGTTTAGTAGCAAAATATTATTACAAATCATTGTTCTGAAGAAAGGTATCAGTTGTTCTCCTACAGAATACAATTATTTTTGTATAGTTATTTGTAAGGAAACATGATTAAAATTGAACACCTGTTCTGAATCATAATATCTATTTGATTTGTTTTAAATACAAATATAATTTGGATATCTGTCTCATATACTAGTTGTTGTTTTTTTTACTCTGTTTTACTCGATTTTATGCTCTGTTATATAATGTCACATGTTCCCAGTTTTTGTAGTGTAGTTCTTGCTTCTTCTCAGTTTGTTGTGCCGGTGCTGGAGTCCTTTGTCGTTTCTTCGATCATTGGCTCCTTTAATTGTTTCAAGAAGTCTGTCTTTCCCTGTTAACACTTGCGTATTTAAGTCCTGAATTCCTTGTTTTTCAATGGTCACTTTATACAGTTATACATGTTTTCAGTTTTCCTGGATTTTGTTCCTTGTTTGTTTTTGTTGATTAAACTGCTGCATTTACATCCTTCTTGTTACACATAATCATTCATAGACATAATTTAAAAGTTTTTTTTTTTCTCAAATGTCTTATTAAATATAGGTTTGAGTTGCAATTTTTCATAATCTTATACCTGTGTACAACTTAGCTTCTGTGATTGACCAGTCAGAAACAAGTATTCCAGAGAGCCTTGTAATAAAAATGCTAAACTTCATCTGCATGTGAATCTCCCTGATTTTTGTAACTGCTCAAGAGCGTGTTTTTAACATATATGTGTGTCTGAAAGCTATAGTGCAGATAGTATGTCAATGTACAATATGTTTACTCTTCAAGATGTGTGCTAAATTACACACTGTTTGCTGTAATCACCGCATAAACTTCACTGTGGGTGATGGGAGTGGCCATCACAACATGACACAGTCCTAAATCCATCAACATACTACAGGCTGCACACATACATGTGCACCTAATCATATGTAAGTATGTGGGTGGACTTTCATTACTTCTTATTGCAAAAAAATGGAACTTGTCGATGTTTGAGATCTGTCTGTGATTTGTCATAAAGGCATTAAACAGTCATAAAAATTACAAAAAATGATCAGCTTGTAGGATCTGAAGAAGTATTTTTCTGTATCATCAACTAATAGTCTTGTAGTGTCTGTATACAATGGTAATGTGGTTTATCTAATACTGATAATTAGTTTTCTTATATGTTCAGAACCTCTGAAAATGCTGGTGTCTTGTGTAGAAACAGTCAGATTAATGCAAATAAAGCTATTTGCATTAATCTGACTGTTTCTACACTTATACACAATCAGCTCGAAAGCACTGCATATGTATAAAATATATGTCTTTTACCCGTATCTCCTAGACAACAACAAGAAATCTGACCAAATATGGTGGTAAACAGCACCTGCCCATCAGGAGGCAACTGTTCTGGTGTTCAGTTTTTTGAGTGCATGGACTCCTATCCAAGAAATTTTATTACTGCCTTTATCATACTGCTGAAATTTGCTGCCTCTGAACTGCTGGATTCTGTGGCTGCAAAGAAATACAAGTGTCACATCTTCAGACTTTGGGAATTTGAACCAGTCTATTGCTAAGATCATTAGTGAGATTTCCCTCACTGTTTTTCTGATGGGTGCTTTGCTTAATATAAAAGTAGTTATTCTAATCTCTAGTTACCTGTGCAGTACATTCCTGGTGGGTCGACCACTCTTTCAAACCTTTTTCTGTGTGGAGCGATACCTGGCTGTGGTCTATCCACTGGCTTACCTGAAATACATAAAAGATACTAAAAGTAAAGTGAAAATAGTTGGACTGATCTGGCTGATAATTCTGATGTTTGGATGGTATCTTGTAGATTCCTACCCTAACATACCTATACAGCTTTCCATAGAAATGTATCTAGCAATGTTAGTTGTGTGCACATGTTGCTATGTCACGATTTTGTGGGTTTTGAAGAGGCCCAAGCCAGGGGACGGACAGAAAGAAGGAGCGTATCAACTGAAGAAAAAGGCTTTTGTAGCCGTCAGTCATTTTGATCACACTGGTGTTTGGCTATGGGACAGTCTCATGTGTTATTACACTGAGGAATCAACTTTCATATCACACGTATTGTTTACTTGTAGGTATAAGTTGGTGGACCCTTTTGCCAAAGCGCTGCCGTTCAACCTTACCTCTACCTGTCAAACGTGGACAAGTTGCCATGCATCAGAAGCGTTTAATGTGTCACTAGATGTCGTTTAACATAGATTACAGTATGTATTAAACAGTGTGTTTGAATTCTCTCATGTTTGATTGTTGATATTACCATGGTTTTTTAAATAAACAAGTTTCAAATACTACCTCATTTTCTCTGTGTTTACTCAGTGTAATATTATGAAATCCCAGGTGTTATTAATGTGAATTTTGTATGTCACCTTTGTCAACAGGTGGTCTATAGGCCGGGTGGAAAATTACTATAGGAGGCACAAACCCACAGTGTCATCAGTTTCAGTTCATTTGAATAGGGTGAACTATAGTGACAACCTCTTTACAAAGGTTGAACAGGATAGAATTAATAATCCTTACCTTTACACTTACACTTGCACTCTGTCTAGTGTTTAATCAAGGTTGGAGCTAAACTCGCCAGAAAAGGTCTACAGTACCACAGACAATAGTAACTACTGTAGCACATGCGCACTAAATGATGTACAGCAGAAGCAGGTTTACTATTTTTGTGTTCCATAAAAGAGAGCTGCTAGATAGCCAAAAAATCTCAATTAGTGTGAAAATGCCCACTGTATAGGAGCACAGCTCACATAGAACTTACTTTCAAAGCAAACAGATTTTGGTTAGCCAATGTGGCAAATCTGCATGGGGAAATTATGCGCAGAGATTGCTATCGAAATGACTGGATTCCATATGTGAAAATCTGCTGAAAAATGGTACATGTAACTGATTCTGAGGACAATTGGTTAAACTTTTTCCATGGTTTGTCTCCTACAAGTCCAACATTTGAGTTTTCAAAATTAATAACTATATTTAATGTCAATCAAATTTGTAAATACACACTACAAATGAGCTAAACATTTTCTAATTTACAGCAGTTATTAAAGGAAATTCTCAACTTATAGTAGTTACAAAAGTCGCATTAGCAAACACTTTTCTATGACATGTGGTCTATAGGCTTGGTGGAAACATGGAGCTTACAAGGAGGCACAAACCCACAGTGTCATCATTTTCAGTTCATTTGAATGTAGTGCAGTCTGTAGTGACAAGCTCTTTACATTGTCACATCAGTGTTTTCTTTGGGAAAATTATCAGACATTGATTTGCCTGAAATGGTTATACACGTTGGTTGAATAATACACAGAAAAATCTTTTTCTGACATGCGATCATGTGGTGTTCCCTGTTTTTTCCATCTGTTTTTCCATTAAGAATCCATTAAGAATAGCCATGCCTGATTTGTGAATATTTGTAAGTAGTTAAGCAGGTTAGCAAAACCGTCTGAATCGGTTCAAGAATCTTTGTTGATTGATGTTGATTCAGTGAGCACATTCAGTGAAGGATTTGTCACACTAATTCAAACCGGTACTCTGCTGGTTTACTTAAATGGATTCATTATTAATGCTCTTTTACACAATTATTTATTAGTTTAGTTGTTATTACATTGTTTTTATTTCATTTATTAATTTTTTTCTAAACACAGCTTTTAATACACCTTTTCCTAAAAATGTAACACTTGTACGTCCTGGATAGAAAGAAAGAACAGGAAAAGGGACTAATGAGTGTAATTAATTAGAGTAAATAATGGTAAGTATTTGCTGTGATACCAGTGACACTGAATGATAAATTTAACTTGCATGTGAATCAGGGGCGTTTCCTCTGAGGAGGCAAGGGAGGCAGTGACTCCTCAACATATTGGATGCGGAAAAAATTCGTAGTAGAAAAATAAAACAATGCCATTATTACAAAATATAACATTAAAAGTGTATAAATCACACATTTTTCTAAAGAAACATTGTCCAACAGCAACACCAGTAGGTAAAGTTACAGAGGGAGCCCGCATCTTTCTTGCCTCCCCTGAGCCCATTGAGTTTTAACAGACTCCATAAAGTGTGCGGTGAGTTTGGTGGGGGGTAATTGAGAATGAATAAGGGAAAATCATGTGAGATATGACTGGATGTGACTGGTTATGTTCGGATGTGATTAGTTAATGCGATATATCCTGCCTCTTGTGTTTGTGCGCGTTCGCATCAGTGAACAATGTAATGGCCTTTAAAAATGTGAGTAAACAACTCTCACACTTATAGGGATGCACGATAAATATCGGGCGATATTTAATATCTTGTCAGTAAAGCCGGTTCTGTAATCAGCGGTAAATGCCACACGCGATTTCACATTGAGCAGCATTTACTACACAGAGCCGTTGTTCACTGATAAG
>JAFVLL020003621.1:0-14384 GCA_021397915.2 Tor tambroides | reverse complement strand
TTTTTAATTTATTTTATTTTTTTTAAATAAGTAATACTTTTTAAATTTTACTTATAACACTGTCAAAATCGTGACAGTAAATACATTTATGATGTTACAAAAGATATTTATTTCAAATAAATGCTGTTCTTTTGAACTTTTGTCATGGTTTTGTCACATGGTTTTATTTTTTTATTTATTATATTTAAACACGGTTTCCCTAAATATTAAGCAGCACAACAGTTTTCAACATTGATAATAATCTTGAGGAGTAAATCATCGTATTAGAATGATTTCTGATGGATCATGTGACACTGAAGACTGGAGTAATGATGCTGAAAATTCAGTTTTTCATCACAGGAATAAATTAAATTCTAAAATATATTAAAATAGCAAAGAGTTATTTTAAATTGAAATATTTCACAATGTTACTGTTTTCACTGTTTGTTTGTTGTTGTTTTTTTGATCAGTTAAATACAGCCTCAGTGAGCATAAGAGATTTCTTTCAAAAACATTAAAATCTTACTGACTCCAAACTTTTGAACGGTAGCATATATATAAATAAATTATTTACCTAAAACTTAAACAGTACTCGCTACCCTTTAACCCTGTTAGCACTGGTATTTCCTCAGGAAACGTAAGTGTTGTATGAATTTCCTCCTCAGTGAACCCTCAGTCCAGCGTGGGCTCGTCTGAGCCTGCAGAGAGCAGTGAGTCTGAGGAGCCTGCGGTCGGACCCAGCTGGGAGGAACAGGAAGCTGCCGTCAGCTCAGACGCCGGTGAAGAGACGGCCCTCTCCTGTCAGCCTCGCATTCAGTCGCTGGCTGACGCAGAGCGCCTCTTTGATGAGCTTACACAGGAAAAGCAGCAGGTGATTTGTGGGATATTTCCTGTTATGACATGGCTCTCTAAAACATTTGATTCTGATTGGTCGGTCGTGGCATTCTGAGATAGGATATATTCATATAATGGTAACACTTTACAGGTTTCATTTGTAAATATTAGTTAACTACATTACTTAATATATATATATATATATATATATATATATATATATATATATATATAAATTATATAATATATAAATACAGAATATATTTATATTATATGTAAATATTATAAATTGCTATTCACATTTTTATTCCATTTGATTTTTTTTTTAGGCCTTATATATACAAATGATATTTTTAGCTATTTCTAAAAGCTGATAAAACCCATGATTTATTTGTAGCTCATTTGAGTTCATTCATTATTGTGATTCTGGCCATAAACATGCTATAGTCATTGTGAACTCTGAAAGCTCATGGAAGGCAAGTCACAACATCCTGTGAGTGTTTGGACAGCGTGTAACTTGCTCACGGCTCGTGCTGGTTTGAGACTGACTGTCGATCGATGGCGGCGCATGTTTCTGCTGTGACCTCAGCACTACACATTACATAACCTGCCTTTATAGTGCTGCTGGTTAATCACATCTATTTTTAGCAAAGGCTTCCCTTTTCCTATTCATGCTGAGGAGTGCTAATTCAAAACCCTGTTGTTTAATCTCAGCTGTTTCCATCCAGCAATTTGCTGAGTGCCGTGACGCTTTCACCCAATAGTTATTTATTTTCCACAGATTGAGGCAGCACTGAGCCGGATTCCAGGAGCCGGGGCCCGGGTCACGTTGCAGACCAGGTTAGACGAGGTGGGAACACAATCACTTTCCATTCACATGCATTTAGACTAGGACTGGGCAAAAAAACGACTTTTCGATTAATCGTTTTTTAGAATGTGGTCAATCCGATATCGATTCTCAAATACCGCAAATCGATCTTTTTACATATTTATTAACCTGAATCTTACCATTAGTCTTCTCCACTAGATGTCGCCCTCTTATTTACCTTGCACAGCTGCTCTGAGTCCCTTCATTAGCATTTTATAGTTTAATTTGAGAAAAACTAAGGTTATATCACATACAAAGCAGCTGCAATTTCTTCACGGCAACCTGTCAAAATAAAAGTTTGGTTTAACTTGAAGAAATTGTGACAGAAATATATTACTATTATGCAGTAGAATGTAAGATTCAATGCAATAATACTACTACTGCTGCTACTACAAATCAGATCAAGAATCGAATCGAGAGCTTGCGAATCAGAATCAAATCGAACCGGGACATCTGAATCGATACCCAGCCCTAATATAGACAGAAAATATTACATCACAATATGAGCGATTGTATTTCACAGTATTCATTATAGTATAGTTATTCAAGTCAAATATTTTAATATAGTTTTAATATAGTAGTATATTTAATATAATATTGTAGTAGCAATATGTGTAGAAAAAATGTTTATAAAAATAGTTATTTATTATATGCACTGTGAGAATATATTTAATAATGTATATTAAATATAATAAATATTGTAACTGTATTTCACAATATATATTGTGATGAGTTATTTTAAATATTTTAATGTATTTAATTAATTAATTTGAATAAAAACAGAAGAATACATACACACACACACATACACATATATATATATCTATGTATGTATGTATGTATGTATGTGTATATATAATTTATTTAATTATTTATTAAATGCACTGTGAAAAAATACATTAAGCAATATACATTACAAATAATTATAATAAAAATATTAGATCATGATATGAGAAATTATATTTCAGTATACTGCATACATTACAGTTTAAGCTGACATTTCTAAAACTCATGGTATATATTATGATATAGTTATTTTTTGCTGGAAATTCATCCCCAAAGTGTTGCGTATATGTTGCATAACCATGATAATACCTATTGTTGTTAATCCATTGACGCTTTCTAAATGAAAGGCTCTACATCTCATTTGAGTATTTTCTTTTATTTGAATTTATTATTTTAAAGATGATTCTGCATAACCAAGGACATCAGTGGAAAAAGAGATGCGTAACGTTATGAACTTCATGGTTTTAGGTGTCGCTGGAGAATCGCCTAGAAAAGGTGAACCGTGACCTCGGCTTCATCCGCATGACTCTGAAACGATTCAACATCTTGCGATCTTCTGCCAACATATAGCCAACGACTGCTGTGAACTGTCATGAATTATGATCTTTACCCTGGACCATATGAATTATTATTACAATGGAACAGTCGTTCCACTGTACAGACTCTGATATGTAATTATGTTCAGTAAATATTTCTACTTTTACTACTGTAGGATCTATTTTGTATGTTTTATTACATGGCGAACATGCTATAAAGTATATTTTAATAATGCCTAGATTTGTAAAAACATTTACTTTTTTAATGTCACAGAAATATGGAAAATTGTATGCTCGACTTGATATTTTTTATTTGATTCGTTTGCTGCTGATTTAAATGAATGGCAAAAATCCAGTCCTGCAGGGCAGCTCATTTGCATATGTTTCCATTCCACTATGTGTCTTATGACTCTTAATTTAAATGACACTTGAAAAGGTCTATAATTCTCTCAGATATCAGGCTTTCATCATCTGTGGCATGTTCATTAATTTACGTGATAACATTGCCTGTGCCATATGCGAGCAGAGAATGATAGCACATATCTGACAATAAGATGAGTAGTTGAATTGCCTTGTCGAAATCATCTCACGCAAAGAACACAAACCCAAACCAGCACCGACTGTTTACACATGATTATCAAAGCTAGACCTCTGACATTTTCCAGTGCAGCACAGGATGTACTGCTTACTTTGATGCATGAAATTTGAAATACGCTCTTCTCTGCTTTTCCATTGTTAGCTGTTGACTGTTCAGTTTTTTCCTGTAGCTCATGGAATCTATTTAACTGTTGCACAAAATTGTTCCACAATTAAAACTGCATACGGAATAAATGTTTGAGTCATGATGATTTGATGACATCTGGAATATATTAGACTCTTGGCTGTTTGCTCAAATCATTCATTAAATGAGCTTGAAATGTGTTTGTGTTCATCAGAACTATTTGAGTGTTAAAGGCATAATTCGACCAAAAAAGGAAAATTCATTTCTGGATGTATGTAAACAAAGAAGTGTGTGTGTTGTGAACCTGCCAGATTCCTACATGCTAAAGCATAAATGATTTTGAGCTGGGGTGGAAGGCATGATTTTCAGTAATTAGCAACTTTGAAGATATAGTAAAAATAATGACTTTGAATGTATGTGTGAACTACGTTTGAATTTAGTTTATCATAAAACAGTCATATGGATTTTATTGTTATGTTTTGTTTTATTTTTTTTGGAGACTAAACGCCTGTTCATACCAGGAACGATACCTATATTGATAACTATATTAGCGTCCATACCAATGCGCAATTACATTCTGTTTATCCACCTTTTTCTTCAACGCGGAAGTATGCCTATGGGTGAGACTTTCGGTTCATTAGCCACTATAGGTTAATAACTAGGAGAATAACAATGTGCAGTAAAAGGTAAAACTGTTTGCACTACAAACCAGTGTGTTCATAAATTAAGATAACACATTAAAATAATATAAGACACAACAATTTTCAATATCGAGCAGCAAAACTAACTCTTTTGTACAGCAAAAAAAAAAAAAAAAAAAAAATAGCTGCACGCGGATGAGACCGGAAGCTAGACCTATAGAATTTACAAAAGGCCGCGCCCATTTTTACTACGGGAAAAAGGAGGATAATAAATGCGTGCTGCAGTTTTTGTCGTCTGTCACTTTAAATATTTGAGCTCTTTAAAGCAGGATAGATTCTGATTGGCTGTATATGTTTTTATCGTTCTTCAGCTGGAAAAAAAAATCGTTTGAAAGTGATTCCAACGATATCTTTCCTCTGTGTAGTCAGGGCCGGCGCAAGCTCAACTGCCGCTCTAGGCAAAACCCTGCCGTGCCGCCCCAGCTTCACTCTCATAATTAAATACAATTTTAAAGATGCATGTGAAAGACTGGAGAATTCGTTTATTGATACAACTGCATTAAAATAAAAGCAGACACGGCCATGGTTTCTGATTATTAATTTTTTACCCCTACTGCAACGTAAAAAAAAATAATAAAAATAAATAAATAATAAAATAATAATAATAATTTAATAATACAAATAATAAAAAAATACCTAAATAATCACTAGCTGCAAACGCAATTTAAGTGTACATGCCTGAAGTGGCCATGGGAATATTTGGGAGAATTCCCGGTGAGCAGGGCAAAACAGCTGGTGCGTGCACAGCTATTAGTGCAGGAATTAATCTGAACAAACCCGGGCTGGGTTTCTCGATAACGATTGATCTTAGCACTTCAGAGAGTTTTCTACGAGTCATTTTACGAACGTTCGTTATTGTTCCACGTGCGTTTCCCAAAAATGCACTTAACACAATCAGCCCTGCTTTAAGTGCTACTTAGGAGTCGCTATCCGTTGGTCAAGTGCTGAAATGTCAATTTATAGAATAGCTCGTAATTGTAGTAAACGCTCGTTTATTGAAATGTTAACAAATTTAAATGTTAATAATAATAATATCTGCACCACGTTATTTCCGGGTCCAATACATGACTGGTTTTCGTGAACGGCAGCAAGCCATTGACAGGTTTTTATGAGTTTATACCTATTTTTCCCGGTCTTTGAAGCATATTTCCTACATTACTTTTATTCATTTTTTTGTTCAGTCATTTAATTTAGATGTGTATTTTTGTTTTATTTTGTGCCCTTTTTAATTCATTTGATGTAAATTAAAAAACGAGTGATAAAGAGTACAATAAAGTACAATCAAATGCTTTAATTATAATCTCATTGCATTTGAGTAAAGTTAAAAGTGTAATCAAGTGTGACCTCATAATTCTGTCTTCTTACGATGCACTTAGGGATTTATGATTACTCCAGAGCACTCGTAGATCTACGATGATTTTCAAGTGCTACTTAAGTTACGATGCTTTTAGGAAACAGACCGTAATATTAAGATCAGTCGTACGATCGTTTTTACGATCTTCTTAGGCTTACGATGCTTTTGGGAAACGCAGCCCTGCAGGTCCGGATCCGGCACCTCTGAATTCCGATCATCTCATTTGGCGGATCCCCTTCCTCCAATGAAAGACGTTCGTGTCAGGGTTATTATAGTTTTGCATTTTTAAATTCGTTTTTATTTTAATATTATTTTCAACTTTCGCTATAAATTTCAGTTTCGTTTTTATTTTTTGGTTAATTTTAGTTTAGTTTTTATTTTGTGAACAGTTTTCTAGCCTATAGTTTTTATACAGTTTAGTTTCCGTTTTAATTTTAGTTTTAGTAATTAAAGTTTAGCAGAATTAACAGAACACTTCCAGAGCTCAGACCAAAGACATTTTAATTTAAGCTTATTTACGCAAACCACTAGCGACACAAAATTAAAGCATGCTGAGATTGATTAGAAAACGATTATTTATTTTTGATTATTTTATTTAGTTGCTGTTGGTTTCGTTTTGTTTTAGTTTTTCATTTATTTATTTATTTTTTAAATTCTTTCTTTCTTGCCTAAATGCCTTTATTTTCGTCAAATACAGTTCTTAATACAACATATTTTGCCATTTATACATGTAGGCTATACAACATTTCTTACATTTAAACTCGTTTAATAACAAGCATTTTATAAGTAAAAATAAAACATTTCATAGTCGCAAAAAGACCGATGCGGCTCCTTTAGGTGACTTGGTTTGCTTTGCATAAAATAAAATGGTTTACTGTTTTATAGATTAAATGAAACGAACCTATATTTGTCCAAAGAAATAAGTCAGCGGCACTGAGAACTGCTCTCACCCGAAGAGAATGCAAAATATTTGCTTGCACTCATTGCAAACGCTGGGTTGTTGTTGCGACTGTCCTATAGGAGCTGGGTTACAAACACTAAAAAATGTTGCAATAAAATAACCGTGATTTTTAGAGTATATGCGCACACCAGGGGCGTCATGCACTCATTATTTTTGAGGGGGCACGAGTTGGGGGGGTGGGGGGGTTGGTCGTCATGTGACACAGCAGCCAACAGCGCTTATGTTTTATTTATTTTTTCCTTTTTATTTGAAACATTCCCAAACGCATTAACTATATCATGAAATATCTTTCTAGATTATGTTGATCTATAGTGGGCGATGGTCTAATAATGTAATCTATTAGGCTATGCAAACCTGTCTGTTTATGGGTGCCATGACATAACATGTTTTTAAAACGACTGACTTTATATTTAATGTGAATTTAACATTGAAAGTTAATGTTAATAAAAACATTGCAAGTTAGGCTACTAATCATAACACTTTCATTGTACAGAAAGAGAGCAAAGAACATTTACATCAAAGAACATTTTCACTAGTCTAGTTCAAGCACTCTCAAAAACTCCCATTAAAATCACTGAAGCTGTTTACACTATGAAATTAATATTTTACAGATTCGTACACACATTTGCACTTGTTGTTTCTGACGAGAGAATTCGCCAGAGAGAGATATTCAGTCAGCGATCGAGTGAAGAAAACGCCGGCATTTTAGCGATGACTCATCTGAACGCCTCTGATTGGTCATTGCATTCATAAGCTCAACAGCATCGTGTGTGATTGGTTATAATGCGCAGCGCTGTAAAAACGCGTTTATCTCTGGCTCAGCGCCAGCCAGGGAACGCATATTTGAATTTAGCAGCTGATGATATGAAGCACTTAACCTTCTAATCACGCCGGTGTGATTGCATTAAATATAGAAAATATTAATCGGCTATTTTTTTCTCTTTTGGAAGCTGCATTCAAAATCCACTTGGCTCAAAAATCTTTGAGTGGGTATGACGCCTCTGGTGCACACTATAAAAGCAACTGATGCAAGCTGGTAATCACGTAAGTGATTGCGCGAATGATCCTTTACTCTCCATACTCTGAAAGAATGGATGAAACGCATTTGTCCCTGTTTCTCTCTGTCTCGAATCGCGCTCATGGAAAGCGCTCGAGAATCAGTATCTCTTCCGCGGCTCGGTACGCTTTCAGCTCGTTTTTTTTTTTTTTAGTCTGGAGCAAGAGACTGTACCACATTCACGTTTCATGATTTGACTGATTTTTTACGTAGAGAGGGTGACAGCGCACCGCATTAAAAGAAATGATTATTCATGTTTTCAGAACCACTGACCAAATTCAAAAACGAAACTAAAATATCTTTGAGAGCAAGGGGGCCCCCTGGTGTTTAGGGGGCCCTACGCAGCTTGCGTATTCTGCATATAGGGAGAATCGGCTAGCCTATCGACGCCGCTCAGGTGGGGGGCGGCGCGGGAGCGGCATAACTATGAAGCAAAGTTAATTTCGATTTAGAATAACTAAGGGGTGATAACTTGTTGATATGAGTGCAATAATTCCAAACAAATGCCCAAAAGATAAACTAAAATATCTGTCCTTTTTGCCGCCCTGACTGTGCTGCCGCCCTAGGCGGCTGCCTAGTTCGCCTATATGCACGCGCCGGCCCTGTGTGTAGTTATTGTTATTAAGTATTCTTTTAAATTTAAAACGATTACATTTATCGTTATAGTATATCGTTATTTTCTTAGATGTGAACTAAAGGAATAGTTCTCTGAAAATTAAAATAAATTAAAGTTGTCATCATTTACTCACCCTCAAGTTGTTCCAAACTTGTATGAGTTTCTCTGAAGAATGTTCGTAACCAAACAGTTGACGGTAGTCATTGACTTCCATAGTATGTTTACCATATGGCTGTCAACTGTTTGATTATAAACATTTTTCAAAATATCTTATCTTGTGTTCAACAGAAGAAAGAAGCTCATACAGGTTTGGAACAAGATGAGGGTGAGTAAAATCACTTTAAAATTTAGTAACCACTTTAATGTATAGAAAAGAGAGCTGCTTGGACGTTTTGCAAAAAACTGCCTTTTTTTCTACAGAAGCAAGAAAAACAGCTTTGCAATGCATGAGGGTGAGTAAATTATCTTTAATTTGTGCGTGAACTTTAGGTTTCAGCCTAATTTAAGCTACTTTCTTGTCCTTTTTGTAGCTTGACAGCTAGTCCCCATCCACTTCCACTGTATAGACGAGCAGCTTGAACAATATGTGAAATATCTCCCTTTATGTTTCACAGAAGAAAGATAGCCATAAGGATTTGGAACAACATGGTGGTGAGTAAATAATGACAGAATGTTTGTTTTTGACTAAACTATTGCCTTGTCCAAATACCCACACTTTGCGGTCTTGGCCACTTGAGAGCGTGTGCGCGCGACAGGAAGTAAGTGCGCAAGACTGTCCCAGGTCATTAAAAAACAGCAAAGCACAGTGCCCTTAACGCACACTAAATCCACACTATCTCAAATACCGCTCTGGAGTGCTATTCGAGGCTTAGTGTATCCCAACATGCATCATGTTCTGGAAATAAACCGTGAGACTTTTTGCCAAGATCTCGCGAGAGATCACGGACACCTTTCCAATGTAAGTTAAATATTAATAAAATAATTAGATATTACATATAATTTGGTAGAAAAACAAAGTGATTTTACATTTTATTGGTGCAAAGATGAGTAGTGGTTATATTTATTTTGTACAACATTTGCAACTGTTTTTTATCACTTAATCAGAAGCACCACAAATTGATTTTAAAATGCAAAGTATTTAAAATAAAAATAAAGCCATGTAAACACTTGCATTTTTTTGCAACACTATAAGTGTGTCCCATCAGGTAATGAAAAGTTCGACATACACTTGTGGTCTTCATCCTCACTTGAACACTTGGGCCAAGTACAGGAAATACGTCACATAAGTAGTCAAGTGGTCAAGTGCAAAGACCGCAAGTGTGGGAATTTGGACAAGGCATATCTCTTTAAGAAACACTTATAAAAGCAGCGATTATCGCGTTTCATCGGCAGAGGGCGCTACAGCGATTGAAAAATAACCCCTAGAGGAAGGGGAGAGGCGAATTTATCATCCAATGATATCGGACCAGAAATGATGCTGCTGCTCGCACTTTCGGTAAAGATAGAAAGAAGGAAAAGACGTGCACGCACTGAAAAGCTAGGTCAAGGTTTTGAGAAAGAGCGTATGCTTTAAATAGACCCGCAGAACCCACGGGACTCCGCGCAAATGCACCGATCAGCATACCTGTACAGTTTTTCTGCATGCTGTTTTTTAAGGGATCAACTATATGAGCTGTAGCGGATATAATGATGCAGGAAGCCCCACTGCTGCTGCTGTACATGCTGAAAACAACAATGCAAAGGCAGTGACAGTCAAGCTCGAGCTCTACTGTGGTTTAACCAGTCCTGTCACTTCCTCTTTGACGTGTGCATGTTGTGGACTGTCAGCCGTACGCGCTTTTTTAAAAGCACAGGACTTTATTTTTCGATTGCATGGAGGACACTGTCGGCCTGCTTTGCTGTTTTATTTAGTCGGCTGATCCGATAGCCAGCGGCTCGCTTACAGACAGCGCGGGGAAATAGCGTTGCAGCGACCGGCAGATACCTCGACCTGCGGCGGGAATGTGTGTGAGCTAAAGCCGCCGGATATCGATGGCCACCGAGCCGCTTTGAGCTAAAAATTCCGCGCCGAAGGTAAGAAAAAACAAAGCACGCGAAATATCTGCTCGCGTTTGAAATGTTATTCTCAACGGTCTCCTTTTTCATTTCAACGGTCTCTTGTGAGTTAGCTAGTCACGGCCTTCTCTAGCTGTCATTCGTGACCAAAATAAATAATTAAACGCCTTAAACCCTGATTTTTTTTTTTTTTAAACGGATTACCCCATTTAAACGGTCCATTTGGGAGTTGTAAGTATTGAGATTAATGTATGTGCGCATTAAAGGTGTTATTTAAATTGTGGAGGAGATTATTGTATTATTTAGATGCCGTAATTTTATTCTTATCTCAAGGCTTTTACGGTTGTCTAGATTAGATGGGATTCATAAATTGGCCAATCTTCGCGGTAGCATGAATAGTTAATAAGGGTTATCACTTGGCAGTCAAATCACTTATCACCGTTTGATATTGTAGTCAAACCCCTGTACCTGTAATAATGTATTCTGTATTAATTATTCACTTTCATGAATTAGCATTGAATGTATTTATATTCTCATGGATATTTGGCAAGGAGTCTTACTTGTCGTTAACATTTCTGTGTAATTTATAGATAACTTAGGCATGGAAATAGATCATTTTGCGTATGTGTTTCCCTCAGGAAAGCTGCTCATGAGGTGCACAGTTTGATTTTGGGGTTTTGAATTTGTGATCTATCAAAGTTAATCAGCTGTCAGAGATAACTTACCTGGTTGAAGAAGATTAGTTAGCTCTGCAAGTGACATTATCTACTGTAACTAGGCTGATGAATACCTCATTTAAGTGATTCTGTGCTGTGAATAAATAATAGCCTATAACTTTTTTGATGTCAAGATTTTAGGTTTGTGATGAACGCTCTTCCCGCAGTCTGGAAAAATACTGAAGTATGGATTTTTAAGATCATAGATATTTTTTTATACAATATGTACATAAAAAAGAAATATGTTATAAAATTAACTATGTTTGAAGCAAAAAAGTGTAAATATATTTACAGGATATTTTCATTATAAGTTTTTGCAAATTATGCTATGCACTGTAAAGTATCTTATTAGATAGAAATTGATGTTTGTGGGTATAACTTATGTAATATGATTTTTTTCTTAAAGTAGGAAGACTGTTGATTTTTAGCCAAATAATTTTTAAAATATTTTATCACTTTACAATTTTTTTTTTTTTTTTTTTTTTTTTGCTCATATGATTGACTCCAATGACACAGACATGACTCTCATGTGTTGTGTGTTTTTGTGTGCATGTCCATGTAATAATTGACTGTTTTTGCCATTAACTGTTGGGCTGTTTTGGTCTATTGCAGCGGTTCTCAATTCCAGTCCTCGCGACCCCCCCCTCCGGTCTGCACATTTTGTATGTTTCTCTCATCGCTTCAGACGTTCGTTCTATTCAAATGTAAGTGCCCTGCGAAGTGGACATCACAGGATATTCCGCCATGATTCCAGTTCGAAGTGAACTTATATGTTCCAATGAAAGTGCATTGAAGTGTGCGAGACGTGAATTTAAATAGTTTATTTACAGAGATATATGATGTCACACTCGTCCGTGTGTAAAGACAAAATCCGTGAATGAATGTTCCGAAGTGAAGTAAACTTTAACAGAATTCCCCTGCTCAGGGAGTAGGGAGCAGTGAACACTGTGTAGGGACTATTTCAATTGGAACACAGTTCATGCACGGAACTCACTTCTAACGAGCTGATTATCTGAATCAGGTGTGTTAGCAAAGAGAGACATGCAAAATATGCAGAGCGGGGGGAGGACTGGAATTGAGAACCGCTGGTCTATTGGATATCTAAAGTTAATCAACTGTCAGAGATAACGTTCCAGGTTGAAGATTAGAAAGCCTTGAAAGTTACGTTACCCAAAGCCGAAGATAGTTTGTGCTGTAAAACATCATTTTGTTTATGTAGTTTGGCTTATTTTGTGTAGTTTACTATCTGTCCGTCCGTCCGTCCGTCCGTCCGTCCGTCCGTCCGTCCGTCCATCCATCCAATATTGCTTCCCCTCCCAGTATTCAGATTAGAGTTGACCATTGGCTGATTATTAAATTTCTATATTTGGTCTCCCCAGTCCTAAATATGTGGTTACGTCCTCGATATCTAGCATTAATTTCATCTGTCTTTGAATAATAAACACATCGAACACAGTCCTGCATCATCCAGTAATAATTTCAGTCTTGTCAAGATAATTGGGACGTTCTTCATGTCTTAATCGCAGGGTCACAATTATCTTGTCATGGAATTGTTAATTTTAGCTGCCATTGCCATTCCGCAGCCTCGTTTTGCCGTGCGCTCGCAGGACACTCCCTTTCGCCAGCAACCTACATTTTTAGTTAGCGAGACCTCATAGTTTGCCATGTTCTTTTCAAGCACATCGAGGGAGAGGAAAAAATGCTTCCCTGTATCTAATTATCCTGCCAAAATGATTAGGTTTGTTCTTAATGAATCCTGTTATGAAGCAGCCATCGTAGAAAGAATGAGTCACAGTATTGATTGCCTTCCACTCCCCCCCTCCCGCTCCCGCCCCGGCCGGAGAATGTCTGCTAATGGCTGCAGCTCCGGCAGGGACGAATGGGCTGGCGGATGGAGGCGAGGCAGGCCGCTACCGGGCTCGTGACAGCATGCCGGTGTGACCCCGACACTGTCAGCAGCGGGCCGGTGGCACAGCGGAGAGAGGGAAGCAAAACGGCGGGGCGACACAACGCAGTTGCACCTTGTTATTTATAGCCACATAGTAAACATTGAAATGCATTCCCTCCAAACAAGGCAAGCAAGCATGCTAGGGGCCACCAAGCTGCTACAGAACATACATATGTTCATTTAGGCCAGGAAGTTTGTCATCCATTGTGCTATTACTGTGAAAGAACCAGTGCTGAGCTTTCTTTACAGTGGCTTTTTCTTGGGAAAAATGTAATAATTTTACATCACAATAACTGTATAATTACAATATAGATATCTTTGCTGAAAATTCAACCCCAAAATGTTTTATATATTACATAAACACATAGAAATTGCTGTTTGTGTTAATCCACCGAATTAAATATACTTTAATACTTGAAAAGATGATTAAATGAATATGTCGGGTACCAAATCAAAGCAAAAACAGCTTTTCATTTTATATAATACTTCCACTCTCAGAAAAAAAGGTACAAAAACTGTCAGTGGTGCAGTACCCTAGACCAATATGTACTTTTAAGGTACCAGTATGCACCATTTAGGGATAAACATGGTACAGAGATGTACCTTTAGCAAAGGTACTGCCTTAGTGAGAGCTTTTGTACCTTTTTTTGAAAGTGTAAATTAAAAACAAAAGACTTGAAAAAAAAAATTGGCAATGTTTGAAGCTATTGTAGTGCGGCTGATATATGAATAAATGTAATAGAGAGCTGCAGCCTTGACGTCAAAACCCAGAAGACTGATTCACTATTGGTTCCCTTGATATTTTCCTATGGGTTTTAATGAAGGGGTTTTTCTAGTAAAATGAGGTCTGTGGTAAACGTAACTTGATGACACTTGGGTGTTTTATTGTACAATGTAAGCTGCTCACACCAAACGTTCTTATGTAGTTACTTATTACAAACATAATGTTTTTTAAAATTTGCATTTTCAGTATGGGTGTGTGCAATATAGGGCCTTTCGCACCGCAGGAACCTTTTCATAGTACCCGAACTAATTGTGGAACTACCCACTTTTTGGCGTGTTCGCACCGCGGGAACTAGGAACGGTTTTAGCTCCAGGAACTCCGTTTGGAGGAACTAAATTAGCTCCTACTTCAGAGTAGGGTCTAAAACAGTTCTACTATCTGTGACGTAAGTGTACGCTGATTGGCTAAACGCGTACGAAAACGCCCTCACCCGCCATGATTTAAAACACCGTGTAAACATATACTGTG
>JAFVLL020003620.1:0-20372 GCA_021397915.2 Tor tambroides | reverse complement strand
TTAAAATTTTAAGACAACCAGCTTCAGCAGATTTTTGAGTTCTCTCAACTTATTTTTGTAGGAAATTCTCAACTTTTTGTTGTATGAACTTAAAACAAGAAGTTGAGAAAACTCAAAAATCTGCTGAAGCTAGTTGCCTTAAAATTTTAAGTTGGCTCAACTTTGTTTGTTTGTTTTTACAGTGAATGCATATTACTAATCAAAAATGAAGTTTTGATATATTTACAGTAGGACATTTACAAAATATCTTCATGGAACATGATTTTTACTTAATATCCTAATGATTTTTGGCATAAAAGAAAAATCAATAATTTTGACCCATACAATGTATTTTTGGCTATTGCTACAAATATACCCAAGTGACCTAAGACTGGTTTTGTGGTCCAGGGTCACATTTGACCTTTTTTTTACTAAAGGTGTTAACATTGTCAGCATCAAATTTGTGAATTTCTTCATATTTGGTATATTGCATGATTCAAAATTCTCAAACTTTGTTGCCGTGTTCAAATTCAATTTTGAATCCCAAACTTTCAGACTTTATGGACCCCTCTATGTTTGATAATGTAAAATAAGCATTGTACAGTGTTATCACAATGAAGTCATTTCTATTAAAGTCAAGTCAATTGTGGACAGATCTCTTTCTAAAGCACATTTAAAACAACAGATGTTGGTCCAAAGTGCTGTACAGCATAAAATTATAATAATAGCAGATTATTAAACTCCAAAGCCTACATTATTTGCTCTGTCTTTCTTTCATTAGGCAGGATGGTATCTATAACTTCATCACAGATTAACCCACGGCCCCCTACTCAGAGGACGGCACTAGGACAGCAGAGGGCCCCTCAGTCATCCTCAGGACCCGAACCCCCTCATCAAGTAGGACGTCTCCCTCTGCGACCCCAAAACAAACACAGAGTGGACCTCAGCCAGCACCAAGCAGACCAGCGCAATGCTAACAAGCACAAACTGGGTAAGCACAAAAGTCTGGATGTTTGAAGGCTAATAGGAATAGTGTTTGAGATATACATAGTGTATGCCTTTAAATCTAGGTTCAAATATTTGTGAATAGACCTCAGATTGCATGTCTTCAGTATGTCCCATAGCAGGTAATGTGTAATGATACGTGGCCGTATCTGGTATCCCCCCTCTGTTCGTAGCGTCTGAGTCCGTCTATGTGGTATCACTGCAGGCACCCAGAGCCCAGGGGAGGAGTGCACCCATCACCACGGCCACCATGAATAAAAAAGTAACACCAGGTATATCACGGATCACAGTGGTGCTAACCAGCACTCCATATTCAGTATTTTGACTCACTCAAACCTAATGTTTTTTCTTTGTCATCCTTTTCCTTCAGAGCCGGAAGTTGTGGATGAAGTAGAGGACATCACAGTTAGAGTATTGTCTCCTCAGTCTGTCCTTATCACATGGGTTGATCCACTTGCTGAAAAGAAGAAGGAAATACCAGGGGGATCCAGGTAAAAATGAATTATATCATTTTTAAAATGGTGGGCCAATTGGTATGTTGGCTGCATTATATACACTACTGTTCAAAAGGTTGGTAAGATAAGTTTCTTATGATCAACAAGGCTGCATTTATTTGATCAAAAATACAGTAAAAAGAGTAATATTGTGAAATAATATTACACTTTAAAATGAATGTTTTTTACATTTACGTTTAATATGTTTTAAAATTCCTGTGACGGCAAATCTGGATTTTAGCAGCCATTACTTCAGTCTACAATGTGATCCTTCACACTTCACATGATCCTTAAAAATCATTCTAATATGCATATATGATGCTCAAGAAACATGTCTTATTATTATCTGTGCTGTGCAACTTAATGTATTTGTGGAATTGATTTCATAATCTTTTGAAGAATAGGAAGTTCAAAAGAGCAGCATTATTTGAATCAGAAAGCTTTGCTGTGTCGTTGCTGTGAATGACTTTCTGAACAGTGACTCCAAACATTGGAATGATAGTATATATTTCAGCTTTAGAATTAATGTATGTGCAGGTATTACACTGTGAAATACAGGGAGAAAGGAGAATCTGCTCGATGGGAATACAAGGACACCACTCAGAGACGTCTCATAATTGAAACACTCTCTGCGGACAGCATGTACGAGTTCTCTATTTGTATCTCGCAAGGAGATCAGAAGGGAAAATGGAGTGCATCTGTGTTCCAGAGAACCCCTGAATCAGGTTTGTTTACGCTCCCTGATCTCTAACCCAGATGTTTTGCTTAGTTTGCATAGCTGAACAAACAAATCCTGATAGTATTTATTATTATAGACATAATTATCTGCAAACTAAAAAGGTCAATGTCAGATTTAAAAAAAAATCTTATTAGTATTATAACAGAGCAGTGTTCAATATTACAAGATTATAATTAAAAAATTACTAGAAGTTTTATTTTCGGTGAATGTGGTTTAAAACATTTGAAAAGCATGAAGTGAATTTAATTACAATCTTCACTTTTATTGCATGTCTGAATATACACTAGTTAATGAAGCAAAGCACAAACAAAAGGGTGTTATTATTGTGTTGCACACCCATACAAATGCACAAAAACTCAAAACAATCTTGCCTTAGTTTTGAAACCATGTAAGCATGTTCTAACTGCCTGTTTCGGAGTAATATCACTGTTTACTGGCTGTTTGGAATTTTTGTTTGGAGTGATCAGAATGACCTCATTCCCATGGAAAACACAAACTGTCTGTTGTTTCCATCTGAAAAATCTCCAGGCTGAAAAAAATTAAGTTCAAGTGAATACACAGTGCTCCATGTTGTTTGTATAACAATTTGTTTGTCAGTCCTAGTTTTACTTTCTCCCACATTTGTCTATGCAGCTCCTTCTGGCCCTCCAGAAAATTTTCAAGTAAAACCACTTCGAGGAAAAGGTACTGCTGTCACAGCCACCTGGGATCCACCTGAGCAAACAAATGGGCGAATAAGAGGTAAGACCACAGGGTAGCAAGGCTACCAATCCAGTAAGATCCATATTGACTATAGGAAGAAATATTTGTATTTGTTTATCATGTAGTGCACCCAACATACTCTTGCCTTACTTATCTTTACCTGGGATAGGAGAAAGTATTTTAACACAGATAATATTTTATACAGATATCTGTCAGCTCTTTCTATGACTTTTGGAATATGCTCTACATAAAGAACAGAAAACGACTTTGGCATTTGGAGAGCAAGACATTACTAATTGTTGACCATATGTCTTCCCTGAAACCACTTATCTGTATGCAGTGCCAAAATGTATGGGATTGATAAGCCTTCAGCATTACAGTTTCTCCAGCAGGCATGCAAAGCACCAGGCTGTAAAGCTAAACCAACACAAATGTACATGTGGAAAACACAAACTGTTCCCTGTTCATGCAGAAGGAACTTTTCCTTTTTAGTATGTTATCCTTGGCCTAGATTTATTGGTTCAATCCTGGGTATTCCCAGTGTTCGTTGGAAAATGTTTAGCTACGGTATCCAAATGAAATTGACCGTACTGATTGATTTGACATCTACTTCCAGAATACATCCTTTCCTATGCTCCTGCTATGAAACCGTTTGGCGCAAAGTCAGTTACATACCGTGGAACCACCACCTCTGCTACCATAGATGGACTTACGCCAGGTGACCGCTATATCTTCAAAATCCGTGGAGTCAATAGAAAGGGCCAAGGACCTCAGACTAAAGCCATTATTGTTGCAATGCCTGCATGTAAGTATTCTCAACAGATGTTTTCCCCAATAAACTTAAAAAAGCATCTTTACAGAAACTTGGTTAAGACTGGTATCTTAATTTTGTCTCTAGCCAGCTCTACTCACTTAAGGAACACAGACAGCCACAAGACAAGTCAAAGTGCCTCCAAGACATCTTCAAACAATGAATCAGACAATCAGGAGCCAGATGAGATGGAAGAGTCCGATACTCAGACCACAACTCAAGCGCCACCCACCAATAGACGAGGACGCCCTCTTTCTCAAACAAGGTCCTATCACAGCATCTTCTCCTCTGTGAGGGGTTCAGTCAGAAACGGAGGTTCTAGCTCAAGGTCAAACTCACATTCTTCATCCACTAATGCCAAAGATAGAGAAGGAGATACAAATGAAGAAGATAAGCCAACAGACAGTCCAACAGAAGAGGAAGTAAGAGCAAATGAGGCTACTGAGGACACAAAACCAGAGAGCAGTAATAATGCATCACCACAGACAGAGGACCATTCAAAACACTCACATGACACTAAAGAATCAAAGCCCAATCAGTCTGAATCTGTCCCTAAAACACCTGAGGACAAACGTTCTTCTTGGACCCCGCGCACATCCTCAATTGTTGATATTAGCAGATTAAGAAGGCCTAATTCTCGATCAAGAATGCGGAGTGAAGCTTCTTCAAGTTCGTCGCAAGACCAGGAGTCTGCAGCTACAAGAAAGGACCTAACAGCAGTCTCCTATCCTGAGGAAAAGAATTCATACAAACAGATAAGTGTCACTGACAAGACGCCTTCAGTGATCTCACCTCAGGAAACCAGGCCTGAATCAGTGAAAGAATCAGAATCATCCTCATCTATCTCTTCTCCAACTTACTCTTCCTCTTCCTCAGCATCAACTTCATCATCTTCTTCTTCCACCTCATCTTCTTCAGTATCTTCTCCTTCATCCTCCTTACCATCATCATCAGCAGGTACAAGAAGGACTTCTTCCACGTCGGGTCGAGTCACAAGTTCAGGATCTGGTGCCATGTACCCTAATGGAAGAAGAGTTGGAATTTCAACTAGAGCTCAGAGACTTCAAACAGGAAAGCACAAACCTGATTCATCATCATCATCATCTTCATCATCATCTGCTTCTTCACAATCAACACTGCCAACAGGAACCAGGACAAACAGTCACGATACAACAGAGGAGCATGATACCAACCACAAGAACACAGAGCTAGACAACACAAAGGGTGAACAACCAACTGAAGAAACCAAAAAACCCCATTCTGATACAACTAAAGAGGAACACCCAGAACAAAAAGAAGATTATGATAACAAAGAAGAGAAAAGCAATAGTTATGGTTCCACTTCCCATTCTTCTTCAAGGACTAACCCTTTTAAAACAGGAAGAAGTTCACCCGTTTCATTACCAAACCGAAATTCTAGGATAGCTAAAGGGAGTCGCAGACAAGACGGGAGAGTACCGTGGAGTAGGACTGCCTCATCTATAGGTGCAGGAAGGCCAATTATTAAAGGATTTCCTTCTCGTTCTACTGCTGTAAGCTCTCAAGACACCAGTGATGAAACTTCACCCACAACATACCCTTCAAAGCATGAGGTTAATCCTGTCTCAAATAAACCTAGTGTGCTAAATAAAGACACACATGCTCCAATAAGTTCCAACAATCCCAGTAATAATGAAGATGTAAAAATTAGCAATGATCATGAAGATGATTATCTTTACGAAGGAAGCAGAGAGACCTTGGAGAGGCAAAGCAAAGATGCCACCTCAACTGCTGCACCTAAAACCACAACAACAACAACAACAACAACAACAACAACAACAACAACTGTGAGCGAACCTCACAGGTCTGCCCACAACTTTGAAAATGAAAGTGTGGATAGGGAACAAAGTAGTACCAGTAGCAGTTCAAAGTCACTTCCTTCAGTTGCCCAAAGAGTCCCTATTTTGGCTTCTAATGGTCGGGTTCGCTCTCCTGTGGTAGCAAGCCGTCTGAAAGGTTCACGGTTCCCTAGTAGGGTGTATCCAGTACAGCACAGAAGAATGGGCTCTGTTTCCACAGGCTCTTCACCATCTTCACCACACTCCTCTTCAGCGTCATCATCTGCCTCCTCTCAAAACAGTCCAGCAGAATCACCACTTATCTCAAATCCAAACACAGCTGACAGGAGTAATACTAATGTTAGGCTCACCCCAAGTTCAGTTTCACACTCTTCCCATGGGCTGTCTGCTGGTGAAAGCTCTAGTGGGAATATATCTCCTGAATCTCGAAATCCAGTGATGAGATCGAGGCTGCGGTCCATTTCAAAGGAAAACACTCCAGCCAGTGGCTACAAACCTAGTTTTGAAAAAGGTAAACAATGTGATGTCTGCAAGGATGTGCATGCTGTACGTACAACAATTTCAATGTGTGCATAAGTACATATTTATTCATTTCTCTAATTACATGTTCAGGCAAAAACGGACGGCCGAATCTCACATCTGCAAATGGCAAAGCATCCTCAACATCTGATGAAAATTCGAAACCAAATGGAGTCCGACATATCACAGGTCCTGATGGAACAAAATGGGTGTGTTTATTTGCAGTGTTAATTATTGCTAAATTTGGCAGCCCTGAATGTCCCTAAATCCATTAAGATGTTTTATAAATTATATTAGTTTATTTACTACAGACAAACTTAATTTATACCCTTTGTTTCTTGTTCTAATTTTTAAACTATGACAGTGTACAGTTAACTTTTTACCCATAGCAGGTTTGTAGCACTGATAGTGACCCTTGGGTTTCTTCAACGACTTCCATTTTGTTAAACATAAATGATAGAATGTAATTTAAGATACTGTGATCACAATATCCATATCTATGGCTTCTGTTATGTCTGCTGTCTGGATACATTAATAAATCAGACAGTACTGCAGTCCAAACAGAATTATCTTTAAAGTAAGCAAAGACAGTGATGTGAACAGTTTTGTCTCTCTAGGCATGGAAACTCCACAGGCAGGGACCTTAGGGACTCTTATTCAAGCAAGACTGTTTGACTGTTGCCTCGTTTTGTTTTGAAAGAAAGATTCTTCTTCTTTATAAAGTTTCATTCACTCTTTTAGATAGTAGATCTGGATAAGGGTGTCCTAATGAATGAAAATGGAAGAGTTCTTCAGGATTCAAGAGGAAGACCCAGAAAAGTTGTCATTGGAGAGGATGGCAAGACCATTTTTGGTGAGTGGCTTACAATTTTAACTGACAGTGATAGAAATATATAAAGAAGAAGCTTGTTTTAAACTGACTTTTATCTGTGTTTGCTATATTAGATGACCAGGGCAGCCCACTGGTAAACCAGGAAGGATTAGCATTATTTGGTCATGGAAGAGACAGTCGGCCTGTGATTAATCCAAGTGACAAGTACCTTACTGTGGGAGGAAAACCCATCGTGGGCTTGGACCGCCCTAAACCAAGGACTACAACCCCTGCAACCACAACTACAACAACCACAACAACCACAACTACAACAACACCAGAACCCACAACAACAGAAATGGTAACAGAAACATTGGAGCAGTCAACATTAGCTGCTGTGCCTACATGTCCACCTGGACTTTATTCTCGACTGGACAAGAATGGTTTCCCAATATTGGACGCTGATGGAATACTTAACTGCTACTCTGAAGGTGAGATGAACTCTTAACAGCCATACTAAACTTAAATGTGTTTTATACAAGACAGTTAAGGAATATGATGTGAATTTAGTAATGTGTGTCAAAGCTAAAATGATGGAAAAGATACTCTTAAAATGGGACAGAAAAGTGTTTGGCCCAGTTGGATCTTGTATAACAAGCCTTGTCACAGGAATGTAGTTAGTACCCACAAGACCTGATCCTCTGTAATTTAGAATCAGTATTCCAAGGATAATGTTAGTTAGGATGTACACAGTAAACCTCAAAGGATATCCCCCGTTATGCCTGAAAACCCTCTGCTATGCTTTGAATCTGCCTGTCAACAGCATGCTTTTTTGGAGAAACAGTCTTTTCCTCCACTGTAGAAAAAATCTTAAATA
This sequence comes from Tor tambroides, assembly GCA_021397915.2. Lineage (NCBI taxonomy): Eukaryota > Metazoa > Chordata > Actinopteri > Cypriniformes > Cyprinidae > Tor > Tor tambroides. The sequence goes on along the minus strand of JAFVLL020003620.1, from coordinate 12,597 downwards.
AAGCAATAACTGCTAGGTCCGTGATTTTGTAGACATAAAAACAAAAAACAAATATCAGGTGAGATGTGCAATCACATCAAGGCCTAGTTACACTAAGTGAACCCTCAGTGTTATTCCAAACATGATGTGTGTAATTTTTTCAGTGATCAAATATTGCCTCCTATCCCGACTTAATATGTGGAGAAAACTGTAAGAATTTGTAGGTTGACTTTCCTCAAAAAAGTGTAAACACAACATTCCCAACATCCCAACCAGTGGCGTCATTTTAGCGAGGGATTATCTGTTTGTCAGACCAGAAAAATAATTCTGTTGAACTATTTTTGCATTTCTGGTTGGTTGGTGACACTAGTGGCAGAATCTGCATATCTGAATTTAAAGGGGTCATATGATATTGCTAAAAAGAACATTATTTTGTGTATTTGGTGTAATGTGTTTATGTGGTTTAAGGTTAAAAAAGCACATTATTTTCCACATACTGTACATTATTGTTGCTCCTCTATGCTCCGCCTTTCTGAAACGTGTCAGATTTTATAAAGCTCATCGTTCTGAGAAGCAAGGTGTGCTCTGATTGGCCAGCTATCCAGTGCGTTGTGATTGGCTGAATACTTCAAGCGTGTGACGGAAATGTTACCTTGTCCCTTACCGTATTGTGATCGCGTGTCCCGGCGTGATGAGACAAAAACAGTAAAACACATTATAATTGAGGCATTTGTTGCATCCAGTGGGGACATAATTACTGATTATAATGACTTATACTGTCTTTTTACGCGTCGCGTTGCATAAAGCCACGTAAATATTACCATGTCTGCATTTGTGATCGGAGAAACGACAAACAACCAGCACTACTCTACACTGCTCAAACCTCGCGTTTGAATAGTCAGTGGCAAATTCTTTAAATATGAAACATACTTACAGGCTGTGAGTCAGAAGCGCCAGACTGTCCTTGCAAAGTTGGAATTGCCCCACTTATAGAAACAGCCTTTGTGCACAACTGGCATTGTAGGCTACTCTACCAGGTTCAGGAAATAGTCCTCTGTAAAATGCGCTGCACACACTCTAATATTTGGGTTGAACTGTTCTGGAACAGTGTTGTAAATATAACTTAACCACTTATTTCTTGTTGTATCCTCTTTTGGAAGCCCAAACAAAGTAGCTTCGCTTTCACAACAAAATAGCGTCTCCAGGACATGGCGCCGGCGGCAGCAACAATACTACAGTGAGAATAAAAATCACGACATGTGGGGGCATGTTTAAAAGAGCCGTTTTAGGAGGGCGTGGATGAGTCTTAACTTTTATAAAGAATATCTTTTTGGTTTTGAGACTTTAGTCTTTGCAACTTCAGGGATCTCATCTATGCATGAACAGCTTGTAACACTCCAAAGAGAAAGGAAAACTTGAAATCGCATCATATGACCCCTTTAACAAATTATTGAAAAAAAATTAGAGTTTTGGTTTTATCCATCAGTTGTTGATTCGATTTTGTGATGTGGGAGTTGAACGTGAGCTTTCTGTCAAAGAAAAATTAATGTGAGCTTTCTGTCAGTTGTGGAGTAGCGCAGATCTATATGCATTTACAAAATAGATAGGGTGAATTTGCATTTTATGCTGACTTTAAATTTACATTAGCTGTGTTTTCTTACAGTTCAAATTGCACAAATTGAAAGTATGAATTGAATTGGAAACACATCAATTTTGCAAAAACCACCATACATTGCAAAAACGTTTTACGCTTGCATGAAGTGTTTTTTTCTGGCAATTCGAAATTATTAATTCAAAACTATTTCGCAAAACTGCAATGGAAAATTTGATAGTTTTTTTTAAAAAAAATTATGTACTATATAACTTCAAAGAAACACCTCATACAGGGCCGCTCCCAAGTTTAAGGGGCTTTCCTTGCCATTAATGCTTTGACAACCCCTTATTTACACATTTATAAAATATCGCAAAAGGTTTACAAAAATTTGTAATGGAAACCAGGCCATTGTGTTGCATCTTAATTTTAAATCTATAAAAATATATGTATATGAAATGAGAGTTCCTAATTCTTAAAGGTAATGCTACATTTTTATGTGACTATTAAGCTAATTGTTGATGTAGATTTGTTTAGTGCCACAGACTCCCAGTTCACAGAGTCCACCAGTTCAAATGAAATTGAGCCAAAATCGATGATTTATTTGTACCACTTGAGAACAGGATTCATCTGGTTTCCACCTTCCCTAAGAAAACACAGTTCAAGAGATGAGTTATGGTTATGGTCAGCATGGCATCTGATGATGCTGTTATTAATGAATATGGTCTTGGCTGATTGCTTTGTTTACTGGCTGCCAAGCTACGAGCAGGTTGTTTTTACTTTTGCTTTTGGTATGGCCATTTGTACTCTATTTCTCTATTAATCTATTAAACTTTATAGATGCCATTTGTTTGCTGTTGTTCAAGGGGGTACATTCCTGCTTTTTATTCTTATTTTTCATAATAAGTGGCTTTATAGGTTGCAAAGTGAAGACCTGTATGATTCAGTGTGCACAAACTTGGATGACCTTTCTGGAATAGCAACTAGACCTTGTTGTATAATCATTTGTTATGTAATTCTGCTGGTTTGTTGAACACGGGACAGCTAATGTGGCCAAGCTGCATTTAGGGACAAGCTCGTATGCATACAGTTTTAATAATTACTTGGCTTGTCCCAACAGTAATTTCCTTGTTGTGACAGGAATCTTGGGCAAGAGTATATTAACCATAAATAAAGTTTAGTCGCATTCTCACTACTATAACAGAGCAATAGCATTAACTTTTAAAAACAGTGTTTAATAAAGTTGCATGCATAGTGGACCTAAAAAGTAACTGGGCAGTTTTGGACACTTAAACCCCACTTCTCTGAAATAAATGCCACTTGGCTTCATATTTTGTTATGTAATACAAAGGCGTTCATACATTTTTAAATGTGACATGAGTGTCCAAACACTCTTTGGGCCACTGTGAGGTGGGATACAGCATCCTGTGGACTTTTATTCTTCCTGTTTTTGATTACTACTCTATCTTACAGATGGGCTTTTTGAGGAGACTACCACAACCCCAGTCCCACTTCCTACCACAACACTGGCTCACACAACAGAGACTCCTACAACACAGCCTCCAACTCCTGAGACACGGCCTTTGAACAACACTCCTTCTTCAGAGTTTGATGTGGCTGGAAAGAAACGGTTCACAGGTAATACGTTTGGTTTACTACATACTACAACACTTAGTACTCTGGTATAAAATACCATATTCCCTGTTCTTATTGGTTCCAAACTCAGCAATACCATGCTGAGATTGAATCTCTCAGGAAACACAACTGGCCGCTCACAGTTAATTTCTTTCCAATCACCTCAGCATTTCCTGTAGATGTGAGGCACTTGAGAGTTGAATGGTGAATGTGAAGGAAATTTATCTGGCCTACAAATGCAGCACATGCAGCAAATAAAATAGCACACACAGCTGACCTTAGCTAGGATTTATATGCAAATACTTGTTGTCCCTCTGTAGTTGAATGATCTTCCAAACTCCACACAATCAGCTCAATCAGAGTTCATCAAAATTTTCAAACAAAGAGACACAGCTCTAACTCTTAACCAAAATGTTTACAAAGGCTCTAAAATTGCTTGTTCCTTAAGCGTAATCAATTGTGTATATATCCCTTTTTACACCTGGCCTTAACATACATTTTCAGTCGGCTCACTTTTGAATTGCCAAATATAAATACTCCCAAAACACAGTTTAATCGGATTGTGATCGGACCTCTGAAATTACATTCGCAGGTGTCTGGGTCTGTGACAGATTTTGACCACATTTAATTTAGATGTAAATACAAACATGTTTTCATTATCCACATTGAGCTACGCAAGCAATAAATGAGATTTTGCTGTAAATAAACATGTCACTTTGACAGACTGAGTCATTCAAGTCCTGTGTTGCAAGCTCTTTTAATTATGCTGCTCTCACAGTGTGAAAAAAGACAAAAGACACCACACTCTTGCGTTTTTCTCACCTGATTCAAATTTTTTTTATTGTATTAGACTTGGAATCTAATTTCTCGCCAAAGAGAGCACTTTACAACCTTTTCTTCCCACTTATTCACTTCTAGCCCCGTTGACATCCTTTACTAGGGTGTTTGCAAAGAAATTCTGAATGATCCAGTTTTGAATTGTGCAATCCAGTTACACTGAAAATGCATTGGAATAAAGGTGTTAATGCAATCAAGCTAAAGTATCCAGATACTATCCGGATATGACACAAATGTCAGGTGTAAAAGGGGCCTATTTTTACACAATATTTGACTTGGATGAAAGTGTCTGTTAAATAAAAAAGATTTATGGGATGTAACCCAGGGTAGTTATGAAAATTAAGCCATAACAAGAAGTTAGTAGTAAATTTGAGGTCTATAAGATGTTTTTGAAAAAAATCTGTTACGCTGATCAAGGCTACATATATTTGATCAAAAATACAGTAAAACAATAATATATTATGAAATATTATTATATTATAGTATAATTTATAATAACTGCTATTCAGTTTAGAACGTGATTTATTCTGTGATGGTAAAGCTGAATTTTCAGCAGCCATTACTCTAGTCTTCAGTGTCACATGATTCTTAAGAAATCATTCTAATATGCTTATTTGGTGCCCATTTCTTTTTTTTATAAATGTTGAAAACTGTTGCTTTTCAGGATTCTTTGATCAATGCAAAACCGAAAGAACAGCATTTATTTGAAATATGAATATTTTGTAATATCAGTCACTTTTGTTAAATTTAATGCATCCTTGCTGAATAAAAGTATTAATTGCTTTCAAATAAAAAAACTTACTGACTCCAAACTTTTAAATAGTAGTATACTGTAAATTGAGAGTAAACGGGGGAATAAGAGGAAGAAAAAATATGACTTTACGTTTAGCCTCTCTATTTGGATCATGCTATTCTAAGTTTACTTTCTACTACTAGAGGTCTCTCCCCTATGGCCAGAGTGTAACTAACCTTGTCAACCCTCAGGTCCGCATCTAATTCTACATACCAAGTGTTGGTAGAGGCTATTTTAAAGTCTATTGACTTTAGGGGCTCTGAGGACTCAAGTTCTTTCATGTGGGCAGCTTATAGGAAATATTTGAGAATGCCTCAGTGAAGGTATTTAGACTCAGCTCTATAAATTATGGCTGAATGTCTGTGGGTTTGGGCGAATTTCCCGAATTCTTCAAGACTCAGGATGTGTGTTAGGATAAAGGTGTGTGCCTGAATGACAAAAAGGATTTACAAAAAAACAAAAAAGTTTTATTTGTGATTGCTATTAGGTTGCTATTCCAACCACTTCCCAAATAGTGCAATTGTATTCCACTCAGCAGTGGATTAGTGCAATCATGATGTGACCCTATGTTACCTGACTCTAGTCAAGCTTTTTCAGGTTCAGCATGAATTCATTTACCAAGACTGACTATAATAGCCTTTGAACATTCAGCAGACTCCATCTTTCCAAACTTAAATCCCCACAAGCTAGATACCTAGCTATGGAACATTGTTTCAGGTCCATTTTGCATGCAGAGACATGTGCCAGATGAGTTTCAGAAATGGTTATGCTGAGCTGGAGCTTTGGCTAGTCAGCTGGCAAATTTAGTTCTGCCCCTCACTGACTCTTTACAGTACTGCACTTGCAGTAGAGAAGTTCACATTGCTATAGTTATAAGTATCTGCTAAGCTCATCTACCACAGCTCGGCACAAGTCCGGTCTGGTGTCCAATAGAGGCATATGACAAAAGCATAATGGACTTGGAGACCCAGCTTTTCTACTTTCTTTGCTCTCTCTTTCTTTCCCTTTATTTCTAATTTTAGTAGGTTTTAGTTGCATAAGCTTTTAATCTACTGACAAACGTATTTCACATTAGCAATACACTGTTAATAATTATTATGCTATTAAATTTAAAGTTCATTTAAAAAAGTGACACAATAAAATGTATATAATTAATCATGTCTATTTAGCAGTTTTTTTCTGCAACAATAATGTTTCAATTACAATTATTTCAGTATTAAATATTGGTGCTTATACATTGATGTGAAATATTGGCATAGGATTAAATTAATTTGAATAATAAATAGTCATATGTAATTAATTTGAAATGTCGACTTGATTGATACCCCTAAACCTGCTTAAACAAAGTGAGTCTCAAGTGTTGAGACTCAGGTATCACTGATTAAGTTACTTGTTGCATTTCTTGAATGCATATCTTATGACAAAACAGGGGTCATCGTGGCCTAGGTTTTGTTTTTTGATCATTAGCCAGCAATCCAAGAGCTCCTACTGTTTCATGGCTCCTCTAATGTGCTTATCTTGGCAGAAATGTAACATCAACTGCTCTGGCTAGATACATAGGAAAACAACAGAAGAATGAGAAAAATATTATGAGCCAAGTCCTCATTGTTTTATGAGGGAGGCCCTCAATGGTCCCTAGGTTGGTGATTGTAATGTATTTATATTGCAGTATTAGTAAATGGCTATGCCCAGCAGAACTATGCGAGGAAATGGAGATAACAGCACCATTTAGACCACTGGAGCCAGAAGCACCGCTGAGCTTTTCATATGATTACTGAAAGAACCGAGGAACCAAGCTGTGCCTGTATAGAAATACTGCATGTTCCAGGCTGTGACTACAGCATTTGGCCTCATAATGCTGATATTTGTACTAATGGGTACAAGAGGAGGTGCTTGAAGTCCTAGTAAAATCGAGTTGAGGAAGCAGTCATATATTAAAATGATGGGGCAGGCATCTATGACCGAGGAGAAGCACTTAAAAGTCGTCAACATCACGAGGTTTAGCTCCACCAAAACAAGCGTCATACCCATAAAAAGTCAGCTCCAGGAACATAGAAAAAACAGCTCTTTGGTAAAATGTCCCATCCTCAGTGCATGGAGAGATAAATCCTGACACTCCAGATTTTGGGCTGCACAACAGGCATATACTTACACATATGCAAGCCATTTAAACAGAGAAACATGTCAAGAAAGAACCCCTAAATAAAACGACATGAGCTAAATGTGCTGATATCAGCTGAGAGTGGCTTCCTTCTGGCCCAAACCTCAGACATCTCCTTAAATATTTATGGCTTTAATATGCTCGGGTGTTCTCTGCTCTCCAGATCCACCAACAAGTCCACTATATTTCAAACCATCTCTGGTGTGTTTGCTCCCACCTTGCCGTACAACTCTCTCTGTAGGTGTGAATGCAGTAGCTGTAGTGCTTGGTGTGTGTATGAGAAGTACATAGAAGTTGTTTCTTGATACTCATTCTTATGCATTGTTCAGTTTTTCTCCCCATCACACTGTATTGTGGCTTTTGGTTTAACACCCGTAACGAGTGCAGCTTTTACGTGTGTTCGAGTCTAAGTCGGTCTCAGCAGAGGCACATGCACAGAAGTGTGTTTTTTGTTCTATATCAGGGTCAACATCACATGGAGCTTTTGATTAGCTCCAGGTGTGAATCTTGTGGCCCAATCGGACGAGGGGTTCTAGAAGTGTTCACAGCTGTGGATCCAGCTGGCACTATGTGAGACGACAGAAATAACAAAATTTCATTGAGCCAAAAGGAAAACGTCTACAGCAAAATATCAACAATGGTAGCTTTTATTGTCTGTAACCACGAGCAAGAGTAAATTGGATTCATTCTTAAACTAGGACAACAAGCTAATGCAAACAACACAACAGAAATGTAATGTTTACCAAACGGAGCTTCCAGCACCATGTTATTTGTTGTCAGTTTGCACAAATATCAATGGGTGTTTTGCAATAATTTTTGTATTACTAGTTGTAGCAGTTAAAATGGACAAATTGAAAGCCAGTCTTAAAGTTTTTTTTTTCTGCAAGGATGCATTAAATTGGTCAAAAGTGACAGTAAATACCGTCTGTAAACATAAAGAAGTGTGTGACGTGACATGTATGGTAACCCATACTCGGAATCTGTGCTCTGCATTTAACCCATCCTAAGTGCACACACACGTGCACACGCACAGAGCAGGGGGCAGCCATTTACGCTGCGGTGCCCAGGGAGCAGTTGGGGGTTTGGTGCCTCGCTCAAGGGCACCTTGATGGTGGTATTGTGTGGTATTGAGAGTGGAGAGAGTGCTGGAAACTTGGCAGACTTGTGACTTACTTGTTCAGATGGCAATATATGGTGAAAATTCAAATGAATTGTTTTATATTATAGTAGCAACATTGCATTTGCCTTTACATATTTCCTAAATTTGCATATTTTCCCTTTCTCTTCTTTTCCTTAGCTCCATATGTAAACTACATCCGTAAAGACCCTGGAGCTCCCTGCTCCCTGACTGAGGCTCTGGAGTACCTTCAAGTGGATGTCTTAGCAGATTTGATGGAGAAGGAACAACAATCAATCAATCAAAAGCAGCCACCCAAAAACAAGCCCTATAATGTCACTGTGGTTGCTATGGAGGGCTGTCATTCCTTTGTGATTTTGGACTGGGCACTTCCACTGAAAGATGACATGGTGTCTGGTGAGTGTGTGTAGCAGTTCCTTTTTTATTATTTAAAAAATGCTTTTGCAGTTGCAGAACTGTTAAAAAAAAATGACTTCTGTATGTCTGTAAGTTTCACCACAATGATTGCTAGATGTAATATGCAAATTTACAAGCTTTCTTTTGCATCTTATATCATTTGGAGATCGGACTTAGGCTTGCGATTAAAGTCAAGATCACAGTTGAAAAAATGACTTTGTTAAATTTAACAAGTCCTGAGTTATTTATGACTTGATTTATGCTCAAGATGAATAGTTTTATTTTCCATGGACTGCGTTTCAGCTGCTTTTTCCAACATACCAAATGTGCCACGATTTCTTAGAATGCATCAAATAAATGTGGAAAACACCCAGTCCAGTTTATGGATCATCCTATTATGTTTTGTTCCTCTATCTGCAATGTGTAAAAGTTAATCATGCATGGGCCTGTTTGATAGCAACACTGAAAAAGATTTATAGCACCAAATACTGATAGAGAAAAAGGCGCATCAGACATGTCAACATGAATTTAGTGATTTGAAAATTGAGGAAGACAGCTATGCAATTAGCTAATTAACTGCATGCTTTCCTCGTTTGGTAAGAGCATGACGTTAAAGGGATAGTTCATCCAACAATGATTTTTCTTCTGTGGAACATAAAAGAAGATATTTTGAGAAATGTCTCAGTAGGTTTTATCCAAATATTGAAAGTCTGTGGTCACCGACATTCTTCAAGAAATGAATACAATGAGGGTGAGTAAATCATGACAGATCTATCCGTTTAATTGTGCAGGCATACAACGCTGTCATTTGTGAATTGGCACATTCCATAATATACTTCACTTTCATAGAAAGCAGGCGTTACAGTAAAATCAATAGAGATGGCTTAATTTCGTAATTTTGTTTGTATTGTTTTGAAGTAAGATGGAGGATAGTGTGCTGAAATACCTTATTCTGAAGTACCCCAGTTTCTAAACATGCATGCTGAACTGTCTTACATGCCACCTGGTTTCCATTTAATGTGCATTACCAAACACAAAACTATATATAACACTTTTCTAATATATTGACACTGACAGTTTCATCCTGATTCACACAAACAGGGAGGCAATTCCCACAGCCACTGTTAGTGTCATGATATGATGTGTGAGGAGGTTTAAATGCAGGGGATTCCCAGCCAACTGACAACCGATAACCGATGCTTAGATGAATGGAGCAACTTTTCCAACACATGAAAAATAACGTCCACATGCTCTTGAATAAAATCGTACAAGGCAGTCTAATATTACTGTAGGGGTTTCATAATGCCTTTTGCATTACTAGACCTAAAGCATTTATTTGTACATGATACTGTACGTTTTCAAATTCAACATAATATTTATTAGTGTGCGCATATACAGTAGGCCTATATACTGTATATACTATGTGAAGACTAATGACCAATGAAAATTCAGCATTGCCATCACACGATTGTTTATTTATTTATTATTTTGTTGATTTATTCATTTTTTTTTTGTGCAGAGATTTTGACTTTGAAAAATCTGACCCCAACTTTTTTGAATCGTATTTTATGTAAAGTTACCAAATGATGGTTATCGACAATTGACATTGCTTGCAGAACCTTGTTTCTTCAACAATCTCTTTTAATAAAAATGCTTTTTTCTCCTCCTTTTCAGTCATCCTGCCTTCTTTCATAAGCTTCACTCCTGCACTGCCTCTCTCTTTCATATTAAATGATGGAAAATACACGCATGTGCTTTATATACATCCTGCTGCCTTGGCAGGAGTTTAGTCCTTCCATGGCTTAATAAGGAACTAGAATTATATTGAGGAATCTCTGCACAGACATGACCAATACATGCTCATTTATTTGAATGTTTTTGAATCTCTGACATTTAGAGTATGCTTTAATTGTTTGCCTTCTCTTTTATAGGCTATATGGTACATAGTGCATCCTATGACGATGTCCTGAATAACAGATGGTCAACCAGATCCTCAAGTGGAACCCACCTCCCTGTTGAAAATCTCAAGCCCAATTCCAGGTGCGATCTAGCATGTGACAGATCTCATGCACACAGACACAAACATATTCCATCAATTTATAAACTAATTTACACGGTTTTGCATGCTTGTGCTTGCACATTTAAGCATCTGTGTTCTATAGGCCACAATACAAAATACAAATACAAAGCAGGTCTGAGTTTTCAGTGGAGAACTTTTTGGAGGCCTCCTAAATCATGCTTAATCCATGAACTCCAACAATATGCTGGGAAGCTGTCTGTGAGGCTTGCTGGTATACTAAGCTATAAAATCATTACCACTTACTTTATTGAACATAAATTGATATGAGTGTCATTTATCTTGCCCTTGTTGGGCAACATCGTTTAGAAATAGTGATGTATATTTTCCCAAACATCTTTTGCTAAGTCTTAAACTATCTCTGACAGGATAACTGATCTAAGATGTAGTTGAATATGTGACAGGGAGCTGGGGACTAATATATAATTAGTAGGGCTGTCGTAGTTAACTCGTTAATGCATATATTCAGTTTGACATCATATCGGTTTTATTCTGTATTGTGTGATTTCTAACTAATCTGAATCTTTGGAGCAGATTGGAATTGATAAATCAAACTCAGACAAGATGTTTAACAAACGTCAATTGCATTAATTCATTTTTTTTGGCTTTTTTTTTTTTTTTGAAGTATGGTGAATTTTAAATATCATCAAATCTTTTTCTCTTTTTTTTTTCAGAAAACAAAAAGTAAAAAATTGACAGTAAAGATATTTATATTTTACAAAAGATTTGTTTTGTACTTCCTATTCAGTAAAGAATGCTGAAAAAAATGTCTCCACAAAAAGCGGCACAACTGTTAGTAATAATTTTAATTTATAATAATATTAATAATAATAGTAATAAATGTTTCTTATGCTCTAAACGCTCAGCCTATGATTTAGAATAAGTAATGACTGCTGAAAATTTACAGCAATTTTTAAAATTAAATTTAAGTAATATTTTACAATATTTACTGAAATAAATTCAGCCTTGGTTCACGAAAGAGACCGCTTTCAAAAACATTACAAAATCTTACTGACACCAATTTTTTTTTGAACAATAGTGTAAATAATTTGTTGTTTTTGAACAAATAAAAAACTCTTGCATACATTTCAATTTCAAATAGCATATTATTTTTTCATCTTCTTTCATTAAAAAAGAATTTAATGTTAACTATAAAAAAGATTAAGTGACATTAATTATTTTAGACTGATAGCCCTAATAATTATTTCATAATTATTGTCCTGTCACCCTCCAAAAAAAAAAAAAAAAAAGCAGCAGCAAACAAGAGTTTTTCACTCTGTTCACAAGAGCTAGAGAAACTGCTATTTTATGCGGTGGAAACTCATCAGAACCTGCCCGCCTTTAGCCAAGACACAATTTCAACCATATTGACTGAACTGCACTGTCTACATGTGTCTATTTCTTGAATGCTGGTCTTACTGTGACGCTGTAAACCCCTACCAACACATTTTTGCAGCAGTAGATAAGGGAGGTGTTTATGGGCTGTCTGGATATTTCCCATAAATGTGAAGTCATTTCTGCCTACCAGACCCATCTAAGAGTTTTCTTCACTAAGCATTGGTGCATTACAGCAGGCATGATCTGTCTCACAGAATTGGAACGCCCGTCATTCCGAAAGTTCTGCAATCCCTTACTAATTTTTATTCATTAAATGTGTTTGCTGATTCAGTAATGATTTCAAAGTGTAGCAATCTCAGCACATATTTAGCTTTAAAATCAGTGCAGAAAATGCAAAAAACATGCGCAGATCTCGTCTGGACCTGCACACGGGTTAATAAATCCATGCAGCTGTGTGAAACGCCCCAGGTTTGATTGACGTTTGTTTTGTACATTTTCCCAGACAGGCAGATGCACTCTCTCCATCACTACCTTGAGAAAACACATGAATGCTTATGCACTCATTAGAGATGTTTGGTTCATAAGTGTGGAATGTGAGGATGAAGTTGTTTTTATTGTCCTCTGGGATTCATTTAGAAGCCTCTGTTATTAT
>JAFVLL020003619.1:0-20890 GCA_021397915.2 Tor tambroides | reverse complement strand
CCTCAGGCAGTCGCCTGTGCAGGGTTACAACGCCAGGAAGAACACGTACAAAAGATATTCACAAGATACTTCAGATTTAATTAGATCTCTTTTCAGGGGAGCAATGTCATGAAGGGCAGGAAGATTCGGATAGATCCCAAACAAGACACTCAAACAGACCTCGGAAAAAGGTGAATAAAAGCTCACTGATGTATCAAGATCTAGACTCCATCTATTTTGACTGGATCGGGTCAGTCTTGCACTCCACGGCACGATAGGAAAAATGAATACCCTCAGTATGATTTAAAATTATTTGCCGCTTGGCGGCACCTTAAAGCAGCTCCGGGTAATAACGCAGAGGTTCAGCTATTTGACTGTTGGCCCAAGTAATTTGGTTTGCATAAAATATTAAAAGCACTTGCAAAATGCAATGCGAACGTGTCTCCCTTGTTTTGCATTTAAAGCAAAACTCTTCAACCTCAACAGATGCAGACCTAATTGAAGCCCTTTGTTTACGGAGGCCCCCAAGTCTAATCAGTTTTAATTATTCTTAACTGGTCATACTGGGAGACGTCAGCATGGGGTCTGTTACGGCGCGGAGGCAGTCATCTGTTCCATGGTAAACAGTTCAGCTTTACACCACAGCCCTGCTTTAAAGGGAAGCACAAAAAGCTTTGCGTGAACACCTGGAATGGGAGCAAATTTTGGATCCCAGATAAATCTGAGATTAGCTGTAGAGCTGATGAGAAGTGTCTGGAGGGCGGAGAGATAAGAGAGCTTAGAGACACTTTCAATGAGAGACTAAAGAGATCGCTATCGTAGGAAAGAATGTATCACTGCTGGATTGTAAACCCTAGCGGTAGGCCAACTGTTTTTCTTCAGCAACGCAGGCTTTATTTTGATGGGACCGTTTGAGGTGAGACAGGGAAACAATTGGAGAGGAGAATGGGATTGGGAAAGGTCCACAAATCAGGACACTCAAACTCTGCGTCGTTGTGGCATATATTGGTTTGTGGAAAGATGGCTCTCAATTTAATGTTACCAGTAGCTCAATATGACATACTGTTGTGTAATTGAAAATTCCTTTGAACATGTTTGGAAAACTCACAGGTCGCTAGCTAGATAGGTGCATTTGTATTTTAGAAGCTTTTTATATATACATTTATGCATTTGATAGATGCTTTTATTCAAAGCTACTTAAATTTAAAGTTATACATTTTATCAGTTCTTGCTTTTCCTGGAAATCAATCCTAAGACCTTTGCATTGTTAGTGCCATGATCTACATTTTGAAGTGTTTTATTCAGTTGTAGAGGCTTTTATATAAGTGGCTTACAAAGGAGGAATACAAAAAAGTGATTTATCCAAAAGAGACCATAACACTTTATGTCAGTTGTTGAAATCATGACTTTATAAATGAGCTACAATAATAGTTTTAAAAATTACTTTATGAATAATGATTTCATGCATGAGGCCCACTAACTATTCTATTGTCCCGATTACTTGTTTTTGTTCAGATCAAATTAAAAATGAAAACACAATATTTGCATTTTTCCAACATTTCACACTGAAAAAAAGCCAATGTGCCAAGTCACTTTTTTTAATGTGGCTACGCAATAGCCAAATATGTTAATTTTAAACTAAATATATAATTTAAATCTATATACCTTTTCCCTCAACCTCTTTTGAGAACCTGAAAGCATTTGATCATTCCTGTAAGTTCTTGTGAATGGTCTGTTTAATAAAGATTTTTTTGTGTATATGTATATGTATATGTATATGATGATTATTCCAATAATGGTAAATATTACATTATTTAATGGAAATTGTTAGTGAAAAACAGTGGAAAGCATGCCTTTTAAATTTTTACAAAATTTTTTATCATTTTTTTTTTACTACAATGGCTAATTAGTTGAAATGGCGCTTCTTCCGATTATGTGTGTGTATATATATATATATATTTATGAGCAAATGTACATTCTTTGGGATAGGCAACAAATATCATCAGTGCTGAAAAATGGACTGTATAAAATACAGAATTTTTAGCTATATTGGCCAGATCTAGTTAGCACACAGTTTAATCTTATTCCTGCAATGTAATTTTGTCCCATATTCGTCAGTGAATCTTGGCTCCCTCTAAACACGATTGCTCACTTCAAGTCTTGGCATAAGTGCGGTGTTTGGGTGGGGATACCGGTGCTGTGCTGTCACATGCATGCGATGCTAGCGATGATAATGGTGCCTGCGGACCCTCCGGCTGTGAAAGGGCTCCTCCACTTTCTCTCGCTCTCTCTTGATTTCATGTGACAGAGAAGCGACCTTATCTGGACAGGCTGTGTTAAAGAGTCTCTCGCTTTGATGTGTTATTTCTGAACGGTCTAACAAGCGCGTGGCAGGTGCGGATCTGAAAGCTGGAGGGACAGTAATGAGAGGCTCTCCGGTGCAGGAGGAAGTCAAATAGCAGGCTGTGAGGTGGGGCAGGGCTGGATCTCTGTCAGCGAGATGTGAGGCAAGACAAAGACACTGATGTTGGGAAAGTAAATATCTATGCCTGCTGTTTCAGACCTCACATCAAGTCAACCTGAAACACTCACAACCCATTTTACTTTCATACTGTGACATATTTCACAGTAGGACTTGAATGTATCCATCACAAATTGATTGGATCAATGTTATTTTAGTATTTCTATGCCATCATAGTTTTTATTTAGACTTTAAATTTGATTTGAGTTTTTATATTTTCAGTTTTTATTGTCATTTGTGACCCTGGACCACAAAACCAGTCATAAGTGTCAATTTTTCAAAACTGAGATTTATACATCACCTGAAAGCTGAGTAAATAAGCTTTCCATTGATGTATGGTTTGTTAGGATAGGACAATATTTCGCCAAGATACAACTATTTGAAAATCTGGAATCTGAGGGTGCAAAAAAATCTAAATACCGAGAAAATTGCTTTTAAAGCTGTCTAAATGTAGTTCTTAGCAATGTATATTACTAATCAAAAATTAAGTTTTAATATATTTACGGTAGGAAATTTACAAAATATCTTCATGGAACATGATCTTTACTTAATATCCTAATGATTTTTGGCATAAAAGAAAAATCGATAATTTTGACCCATCCAATGTATTTTTGGCTATTGCTACAAATATACCCCAGCGACTTAAGCTGATTTTGTGGTCCAGGGTCACATTTTAGTTTGACTTTTAGTAATTTTGGTATATGCTTACGCTATTTTTTATTTCAGTTTTATTTTATTTATTAATTTTTTTTTTCATGTATTTTCTGTTTGAAATTTAAGTGGTTCAAATTAAAATTTGAAGATGAACTATAAACCATTCATTCATTCATTCATTCATTCATTCATTCATTAATTTTTCAATTAACAACATCAATCAATCAATCAATCAATCAATCAATCAATCAATCAATCAATCAATCCATTCATTCATTCATTCATTCATTCATTCATTCATTCAACAATTCAGGGGGCAGTTGTGGCCTAATGGTTAGAGAGTCGGGCTTGTAATCTGAAGGTCGCTGGTTCAATTCCCGCGCCAGCAGGAATTGAAGGTGGGGATTGTGAATGAGCAGCACTCTCACCACCCTCGATACCATGACTGAGGTGCCCTTGAGCAAGGCACCGAACCCCTAATTGCTCCCCGGGCGCTGGAGCAATGGCTGCCCACTGCTCTGCGTGCGTGGGTGCGCATTTGTTCACTACTCACTATTGTGTGTGTGCACTTGAATGGGTTAAACACAGAGCACCAATTTTGAGTATGGGTCACCATACTACATCACCACTTTCAGTTAACAGTTTTACTTTTAGTTAATGATAGTAATGCTTGATTGGATCATGAAAAGTGGTTGTAGCATAGCAGAATGGCTCCATTTTTATTTCAGACTGACTCTAATAATTTCACAATATTAAAAATTGGAGTTTGACAAACACACTATTATAGATATTGGTAACACTTTGCAGTAAAGTTCAATTTGTTAAGTATGGAATAATTGACGACGGGCCGTTGAATTATTAGAAAAATAATGCACACCCGAGGTGGTTACACCCGTTACACCTCGGGTGTGCATTATTTTTCTAATAATTCAGCGGTCCGGAGTCAATTATTCCGCTTATACTACGGTTGCCACACCTCAACACATCCATCAGATGATATATTTCAAGGGATTCGTCTGGTTTTTCTCCTTAAATCGCTATTGTGAGTAGGATTATTTCTTCCGCATCTCATCCATCGCCTCCCTTGCTAATTCCAAAACGTCATTTTAGACCTAGTAACTGAGGCTTGAGCCGTTGATAACAGACAAATGCAGCTAATAACTAAGTTATGAGAGAGAGAGAGAGAGAGAGAGAGAGATTGAGTGTGCATGAATTAGCCTACCTCTCTGAGTCTGTCTCTCATCAGTGTTCGGCAGCAGCGTCCCTACTAGTGAAACTTTAAGTTCATTTTCCTCACGAACAGTGCCGTTGTTTCCTCGCTTCGCTTGTGAGCAATGTCATGTACTTTTAAGTTGCTAAACTATTTACTGAAGTCTTCAGAGCACCGCTAACAACATTAGCGCGTATGTTTTCATGTGTGTAAACTGTGTGTGTCTGTAAGGGAGAGAGAGCGGGAGGAACAGAGTATCTGCTTTACGTATATAATAAAACGTAATTTTGTGGCAAAACATGGAAATGATCTGTCAATTTTATCCCATTGCTTACTATATTTATGTATTTGGCCAGTGTCTTGTTGGTTTTGGTTGTATTGCTGTTGTAAGACCTTTTGAAATAACTGAAATCATTTGGCGAAGTGATACGGAACTGTAATGCGGTCGAGAGCTACCTGGAACTACGTTCGCCGTGCGTTTCCCTGAAAATAATTGCACACCTTAGAACGTTCGTCAGCCAATCAGATTCAAGCATTCAACGGCCCCGTAGTATAACAATAGATAATGCATTGGATGTCAAGAACAAACAATGAACACCCTGCAGTATGAATTAATCAAGCTTAATGTGCATTTCTACATATGCTAACACTTTTATAACACTTATACTAAGTTATATAAATTAATTCAGTTTGTGTATTATGAACAAACATGAATTAATATTGATAAAAAGTTGTTCATTGTTACTTCATGAAACCTAATGCATTAACTAAAATTAACAAACAAAGTGGTAGTTATGCATGGGCCTGTTGAGAAATGCCGAGAAAATGTAACGTCTAAGCATTGAACAAAAGCTCTTTTTTTCTTCTCAGGGAGAAAGATTTGAAGATATTTTTGGAATTAATGATGACAGCTTTCACCATGATGGCGTGAAGGCTTTGTAATCTCTTGATAATTCAGTAGGTCTCACGAGGAATTGACTGATTGAAGGAACGGTTTCTTCAAAGCTCTGAACAGAAGCTCACAACAGCATGCATTGGGCTAATAGCTCAATTTGTAGGTAAATAGCAGTTTTATCAAAGCCAGTATAGGAATACAAAAGTATAAATTTTCCCCTGAGATATGGAACAATGGAAACAGATTTCCTCAGGCTGTGTGTGTACACACACTTGTGTCCCAGAAAATGGGCCTTACATTGGGATTCAAGTTATTCCTGTCACATGCATTTGGGCTAATAGTTGGAACATTTGTGTTGTTTGGAACAAATAGGTTCGAACTGACAAAAATTGTTATTGTAAAACATTTTGACCTCTCACACCATATATGGATCTTCATTTATTTATTGTCAAGCATTAAATGTTTGAAATCTCATTTTACTGAATAAAAATTGCTACATTTAATTTTTCTCAAAATGAAGTTTATGTCATTGCTTGTGGTGGAAAACATTCACAGATGGTTTCTAGCTGGTCCAAACTAGTAATTATGTGGTCCATGCTGTTTTGGATATACAACTAGACCATCTTGGTCCAGTAACAATCAGCTACCATGTTCCACAAACAAGCTTGGCCACCTTATGATCTGGTTTTTCAAGCAGGTTTCTGGAGAGAAACCGTGTACCATGTTCTACAACAGCAGCATGTTCTACCTTCTGGTCGTAGCTGGACTTTAAAGCAGAAGTTAATGTTTCATCTTTCAGAAGGTTCTTAAAAAGTTTTTAGCATTTTTAGAACTTTTTAGAATTTTTGCACTATAATATTCAGTTGATTAATAATTGGATTGAGATCCAGCAAGATTTTCCTTGTTCAACCTCATGAAGGACCATGCCAGTCTAAGCTGGTCTTGCTGAAAGATAAAGTTTAAGCGTCAGTTGTTTAGCAATTGACTTACAACACTTCCCTGTAGTCGGCACCAGCCATCCATTCTTTGGTTTTAACAAGAAGAGTAGTCTCAGCTGAAGCACAAAAATGCCCTACAAAATGTTCAGTCCAGATATGTAATAGATCAAGCCTGTCCGGGAAGTAATTTTGCTTATCTAGTCTATTTGGGGATTTTCATGGCCGTTCGATCATGCCAGTGAGCTCTGAGTTGCATTAGCTGAAACAGAGCAATTCCAGCCTTATGGAGGTGACATTTGCAGTGAAAACTTCTCTGAATAAGTACTAATTACCAGTATATCGAACCACTTGTGAGTAGAATCCTAAACCCCTGCAGAGAAAGTCTAGCCATCAAGAAAATATCAATGTTGACTTTTTTCTTGATTTTAAATAGGGAAATGCACTACAGGCGTGACAAAATGGACATGACTTTTTGGGAGGCCATACACTTTGTGGGACCTCTACAAATTGCACAGTTCAAAAATAGAAATATCATCAGAATGTAGAAGAGTTAGTTTCATATATGTAATTTAGTTCATTGACATTTAGTTCATTGAATCAGGATATAACTGTTACAGGTGTGACAGTTCTGAAAGCACCCCATCCTGAAATGTAAAACTGGCCTGCACAGTGAATCAAATTAAAATTTAAATTGCATGACTACGACCTTGCATGACTACTACACCACAAAAGGTTGTGGAGAAAAAAAAAAAAAAAAAAAAAACTTTCTTTTCAATCAGCTTTGTAATGAATTTGGTATAGTGACTGTTAATTTAGCCAAACTGAATCTGTTGGACAGTATAACTTAGTGATAAAATGATGTAGTTCATTTAAGCAATATATATATATATACAGTATATATATATATATATATATATATATATATATATATTAAGATCACTGAACTGCAGTGACTAAATGTGGCTCTTAAAAATTCAAAAACCTTTTCTGTTATGACAAACTGAGTGTATATATTTCTCATACATATTCTTGTCTTTAAGGGAAAATGCTTATGATAACAAAGTGAAAATAAAGAGTCCTTTTTATCTCTTTTGAAATGCTGCTGTCTAAAAATGTTATTTTAGTACTGATGCACAGCTTATGTGATGGATAAATGATGCAGTTTGCCTAAAAAATCCATTATAGCTCTTTAATATAGTGAGATATAGACCTAAATGCATTTCAAAGGTGTTTGTTCCTTTCCTTATTTATTTATTTATTTTTTCATGGTATGTTTAACATTTTTGTGGAATTGATCATTGTATCTGCAGTACAGAACAATACGGATCAATAGGGTTCAGGTAACTGGCAAAATTAGACATTTTTGTCTCATCTAGCAGGCTTTTGAAGTTCTATGTGTCATCAAATGTATTCATAATCATATGTATTCATAAGGCTTGTAAAAACTCAAATGACTTGCTTTTTGTTTAGTAATAAGATTGTTTATAGATAACCGTTTAAACCAGTGTTTTGCCCACTGCTTATTTCATTTTAAGTTATGGTATTTGGAACACAGCTGCTTCCCCTTCAGTTCAGTTGTGTACTTTTTCTACTACCTAGTTTAATGGTTTTAAAGGGTTTTTCCTCTCCACTACTCAACCAGTTTAAGGAATTTTATTTGTCTTGCCACAGTCGCCTTTGGCTTGCTCACTGGGGCCTTTTAAGTCATAATGAGGCATAATTTTCTCTAAAGCTGCTTTGAAACAACATGGAGAAGTGCTGTACAAATAAAAATGACTCAACTTATTTGGCCTGCTTATGAATTTTGAAGCAAGAAGTAAAATTTTTGATGGAAGTATAATTGTATTCCAGTTTATATGTGCAAAGAAAATTTAGCTAAATGGCTGCTTTCTGATTTACAGGACAAAGTCATTCATTTTCAGAGAGAGTTGGTGATTTCTGGCAACATGAATGACCGTGACTGTTGGTGATAGAATTCTGAGTTTATATCTCGAAAGAAGTCGGAATTTTATTTTATTTTGTTTTATTTTATTTTATTTTATTTTATATTTTATTCCATGGGGATATAAATATCATATATTTATATGATGTTTCTATACTGCTGTCCTATTCTGCAGAGACTGCAGTGACTTTCAGGGCAGATTTTAAACTATCACATTTCAACCGAACGCTGCATTAGGATGACACTAATAAGAATCCCTCACTAAATTAACACCTCAGAGGGTTCCTTTGCTTCTTGTGAAAAAAAAAAGCCCTCTCACATCCTTTCGTCAGTGATTGGCTGAGGCATCCTTCTCTGTCTTCTGCTCCGCAGGGGCCAACAGAGGTCCCAAAGCCCAGGCTGAGTGCAGCTGTTGTGGGGACCAGGAAAGCAGAACCTCTGTACGTCAGCTTCACGAGCTCCCTGTGGCTCAGTGGACGTGACAGATGCCAGAATCATTCCAGCTGCATTTTCAAGAGAGGTTTCCAGCAGGATAGTGGCTTTTGCCCAATTCTGATTGCGCCCGGCTGGTAGTAACTCCCACGTGTTTCTTGCTCTGTTGTAAGGGCAGGTGGGTAATAATGAGCTGTTGTGTTTTGCTTCAGACGTTCGGTCATCTGTGATGTTCTTATCATGATGGAACTATAGGAATGTCAGGATTAGGATGTAGAATTGTCATACAAATAATTATTTATTTATTTATTTATTACAGTTACAGATCTTTCACAGGGAATAATGAAATAACGAAAGAGTTTTATTTAAATTTATTATATTTAATAATAATAATAATAATAATAATAATACATTGTTATATTGAAAAATAAAAAGTAAATAATAATAATAATAATAATAATACTACATTGTTATATTGAAAAATAAAAAGTAAATAATAATAATAATAATAATAATTTTATTTTTACTAAATTGCATTCATTTTACAATTAAATAAATTAATTATTGATAACAAGCTAATAATTAATGCATGTAACAATTATGAACACGACATGGGCATGAATTACTGTTGTAGTTTCACTCACTGGACATTTCGTATGTAAAACAAAAAAAAAAGTAATAAAAAAAAAATCCCAGATTCACGTTCATCTGTTTAAAATAAAACTGAAAACATTTTTTGGTGACACTCACTAGACGTTTTGCTTTGAAAGTATTGTGTAATATCATAATATAATTTTGTACATTTCAGAGAGCCTGGGTTTGTGACATTTTAGCGACTTGAGGCCCTGGCAACCACCCAGAACACCCTAGCAACCACGTAACGACGGTCTAAATACCTTTCAGAGCATCTTAGAAACTACACAGCAAATCTCTGACAACCACTCCCGACTCGCAAGCTTCAATGATCCCGTTATCTCAAATAATCACGACAGGCCTAGATGGAACATTTGTCTTCTACTGGAGGGCACAGAAAACAAAATAATGCTTTTTGCTGCCGCACGAGCACAAAAATAACTCTGTTAGAGCATGCACCGATTCAAGTGGATGCCATGTGGTTCTTTAACCTCGTATAGCGAGGCGGATTTTTGTCGCTTTCTCGCTCGCTCATGTTGCCTCGGGATTAGAAGAGATCAGAAAGGCATGGAGTGTGACAATGAAATCCTTACATTCTCATGTGGCCATGTCAGAGCATCACAGTGTCTTTATGAAGAGACGGGAGTCTTTCTTCTAATTCTAGTTTGGATTGGCCGTAGCAGCATTGTCAGGTTTGCAAAGCGATTAGATGGTTGTCGTGGCAAAATCTTAATTGACTGGATTGATGAAGGTGGATGGCTCATTCATACGGAATAGGGAAAACGAGCTCTTCTCATGGATACAACAACACATTCAGATAGGAAGTTACATGAGGAAGAATAAATGAATCCACTTAAGCATGTAATCAGAGGTTTTAGTGCGTGTGTGTTTGTAACAGTAAGCATTTAATGTGTTTGCCCACAAACATCTGCTTTTAAATAATCATTTTCTTTTTTTAGTGTTTGTATTTGTTCATATTTGAAGTTATGCACCGATTATCAGGGATCATGGGACCTTACATCCACTGCGGCAGGTGTAATCATGGAAATGTGGTTAGGCGATTCTTCAGTTAGAGGACGTTTTCTGTTCCTTAGGATGATTGTAAAGAAAAATGAATAAGACAACAACTTTTTTATTAGCTTCAAACTTTTTGTGTATTTTTAACCTTTCTGTACTTTTACAAACAAGCAGATAAATAATTAAAGGTGCAGTGAGTGATTTTTCACACCACAAATAATTTTCAACAGGTTTCCTGAACACTCCTGCTATTGATTGGTGAAACAGAAGGCAAATCACAGTTTATATGCCTGAATAACTTATTGAAAATATGGGTTATTTTTATCTTTAAAGTCAACTCAAACTTAAAACATTTCCTATTAAAGGGTGGGGTGGGGGGAAACTGGGAGCCTTATTTACCCCCATGGTTATTTATTTATTTATTTATTTGTTTGTTTGCAGTTTCAACTGTCATTGACTTCCATTGTATGGACAATAATAATAATAATAATAGTAATAATATATGAAGAAATAAATACAATGGAATTATTTGTTCTTTTGTGTTCAACAGAAGAAAGGAATACATACAGGTTTGGCATGATATGAGGTTGAAAAAATAATGACAGAATTTACATTTTTGGATGGGCTGTAAGAATTATTCATGAATGTTCCTGATGTAGTTGTGAATTAATTATCAGTACATTTTTTTTCCTCTGTAAACTTGCTATTATTTTCCTTTTTAGGTCACAGAATCTATTGGATAATGTAAAACAACAGCCAATACTTTGCATTGTTTTAGCAAACTTGCATTGAGTCTGGTTTCATTCTTATATTCTAAACAACACCTATCAAATTTATTTCCAGTGTATAAACTGAACTCCCATCCTATATTATTTCCACTGAATGTTTTTCAATTTGTGTTCCACTTGGTATATATGACATATATATGGAACATTATGAATTTGAAATAGGTTGCGAGTCAGTTCAAGTTGACTTTAAATGACTTCCTTTAATGTCAGCAGTTTCCATCCGTCCATCTAGGGGTGGGCGATATGACCAAAATCTTATATCATGATATGAGTAATTTTATTTCATGGTAACAATATATATCACAACATAGTTATTTTTGCTTTAAATAAGGTCTTTATGATAATCAAAATTTTGGATATACCATAGAAATGTCAGAATTCTTGTCATGAGTCAATATCACTAAAAATGAAGACAAGTGAAAAGTCAACAATTAAATAAGAATAAAAAAACGTATTACAAGCAATAGGACAAGTAGACCAAATAAATAAGAAATGCTACATACATTGTATAACGTAATCAAATGTATAAAAACACTGTATATTCTTCACTGTGTAAATTAAATATATATTTCTTCTTATTAAAGTTACAAATGTGATTTAGCCAAGAGCAGTGAGAGATTTTCTCTCTTTTGTTGTTTGATTAACATGAATGACAGATGGAAGGAATATCAGACTGCTGTCACTTTAAGAGCTGCCCGAATCCAGTATACTGTCATACATGTTTTCTTTCTCAGCTGTTTGCTTTCACGTAAGACGTAAATAACTGCGTTTACGAGGATACTTACAAAGACGGGCAATTTTGACACAGACAAGTGTGTGTATTTAACTGTTCAAGGCCTATAAAGTGGCAAAATAACTCAGTTCAGTACTCGCGTGCTCTATGAGCACCGTCTTCACCGGCGTGCGCCTCTGTGACAGCGCTCAGAAAGAGTCTCTCAGACAGGGTGCGCATATAGCAAAATGAGTTCTCTTTCACTGCTGATTGCTTTTCAGTGGCTTAAAATCACTTGTTTTAAAACTGCAATGCTTAAAAACCCATGCAAATGATACATTTTCGTGACCATGTACTGTAGCACAGCAACATCACATGAGCGTTTAACCGCGATATACACAATAGCAAAAATGTCTGCTGGTTGACAAATTTCTGGTTAATCTTGTCTACCGGTATATCGCTCAAGCCTTACATTCATCTATCCATCCATCCTCCATTCACATTTCCTATGTAGGGTTGCAGGGATGACCAGACCTACAGAGTTCTATATTTTAAAAAGAATAATTCACCTAAAAAATTTAAAATATGTCCTCAAGTTGTTGCAAACCTTGTTGGTTTTTCCTTGGACCACCAAAGCAGAACTTTTCCACAGAATAATCTTCCATACTCTTTTCCATGCAAAATCCTTAATGAAAATTTATGCTGTGACCTCTGGATAAAAATATATTGAACACACCTGAATGTAATGACCATGACATCTAAAAAGTGTAGGATGACTCCTTTTCACATATGACTCTGTAAATTCATAGGCTGCATATGACAGCATAAAGTTTTATTTAAACTATGTGTGAATATATTTTCTCTGCCTCTTTCCAGATGCGGTCAGGCTGTGTTTAACCTTGACTTGTGTGACCGCAGACACAGTCACATTATGAGACCATCTGTTCAACTCCCCTTTCACATTTATTGTATGTCATAAAGTAGTGAGTCTGCTCCCCGTCAGCCTTTACGGCTTCACGCTCTTCAGAAACTCGCTTTTTACATGCTCTGAATGTGTGTGTGACAGCCACAGGTGAATCTCATGAGACTAGCTTGATTAAGAGTCATATCATACGGTCAGGCTCTTTAAATAATTGCAGCACAGTCTCAATTGTTTCAGGCATACAAATACGTTTTCGTGCCAGACAGCGTATGGCACCTCATTTGCTGCTGGACAACTTTGGCTTGTTTTTGGCCCAATGTTTCACACCAAAGCAGCTAAACATACTAAATAGATGTGATTATTCAAAATCATAATCATTGCATAAACACTGTAATCAAAAGTCATTTATTTCTAGCACAAAATAAGATCAAATATGCTAAATCATAAAAACACATTTACAGACTCTTCAAATTCTGTTTGCATATTCATGCTCAGATATCACAAAAAAAAGGTCTAAGTCACATGTCACTCTTATATCGCATGAAGAAAATGAAACAAATGTTTAGGGATTTTTTTCATGACAATGAATCATACTAATTTTTAAACTTTTTATTTTTTAATTATTATCAATTAAATGTTTAATAATTTTAATTTCATTAATTAAAGGTAAAACAAGTATTATTTATTGTTTAAATGTACAAATACTAACAATTTAAATCCCCCCCCCCACCCCCCACACTGGTATAATGAGAACTGAGTTGTGCTTAATTGTCATGAAAATAATTTCACTAGCTAAAAAAGTCCTAATGGTCCTAAAAATAGGTTTTATTCACCATATGAAATATCATTTCGTATTTCTTTCTATTTGGTGGTGAAATATGACCATAGGACAAATGCTTGACAGGCTTTGTGTGATTCTCCCATAAATTGCACCCAAGCATTTAAAAAGCACATTGTTCTTTGGAAATATTCTTCTCGTGGAAATATCCCAGCCGACATCCACACTATGATCTCACCTAATTTCCAGCCCTCAGCTGTAAGATTCCATTGAAATATTTGACAGGGTTTGCCAGATGAGAGAGGCTTTAATCTGATGGTGTCTGTGCTATCATGAAGGCAACCTGGGGCACAAAGGAACAGATAGCGGTGATATTTTCAATGTTTGTGTGTAGAGATAGCTTCCTGTTCACACAGAGGCTGAGAATGGATCTATCTCTCCTGTCTTTTTTTTTTTTTTTTAACATTTGCATTTGTAGACATGGATCTGCATTCTCAGATGTGTGGCTGTGTGAAATCAGGGAGAAATGTAACATAAAAATGCACATTTTGAAGGAAAGAAAAAAATCTCAATACTGTTGGGTACTGACACTATTACTTTTATGTGTAAAAAGTACAGTAAAAATACAGTAAAACAAATCATGTGAATTATTATTATTGCAATCTAAATTTGCATTATACTTTAAAATCTGATTTATTTCTGTGATGCAAAATAAAATAAAATGTAATTAAAACATTAAACAGAATATAATTATTTGATAAATATGTTAAAAAAACATTTATCTGAAATTTTGTAACATTAAAAATGTCTTTACTGTCAATTTTTAATTTGACTGTTATCAGCTTTGCTATCACAGAAATAAATTGCACTTTAAAATGTATTAAAATACAAAACAGTTCTTTTAAATTTTAATATTTTAGAATATTACTGTTTTACTGTATTTTTGATCAGATAAATGCAGTCTAAGTGAACACAAAGGACCTCTTTTAAAAATACTAAAAATCTTAATTATTAAAAATTTTGGACCAGTAGTGTAGAGTATGAAAACTCTTTTCAGTTGTCGTGGGAATATCCTGCTTAAAAGTTCCAGTTGTTATGACATGACAAGTGATTTTGTTCTGATTTAATTTAACGCACTGGGCAATTTCATACTTCATTCTCTTTTAAACTTCCCAGCAATGAAAAGAAGAATTTTAGAGCAAATCATGCTCGTTAAGTGTGTAATTGATGCTTTATCTTAAGATTTGATCATTTTTGTACTGCCAAAGGGCATGATGGGCAATGTAGTTTTGATGCACAAGCCTGCTGCTTCATGATCCAGCTAAATGAAAGGCATTTTTTGCAAGCTGTATGGATATTCTTTAACAGCCAGCAAAAAATATACTGTATGTGCAAACCAAATTGCACAATGTTAATCCAACTCGAAACGTGTAAGGGCTTAGAGTTTCCCACTGGTGGTAAGACTTCATGGTTGTGTTCATGTGCACTTAAATCCTGAATATGATCATTACGGTATGTTTAAATGCAGCAAACCAAAATACTTAAATGTCTTTCTGTTATGTAGTGCCATTGAATCTAGAGTAGCAGGGCAAAATCTATTTGCACATATCGACAAACATATCGCACAGACAGTGTAATCCAGTTCACAAATGAATGACTCTCATGAGAAGGATTCTTTAATGAATTAGTCAGTTCAGTGATGAATCGGTTCCCTTAAAAGTACTTTGATTTAAAGGATCCAGAGTCATTAAGTGGAATCAGTATCATTAAACTGTTATATTGTACATCCTGCAGTAGTTCAGATTGCTGTTTTAGTTCTTTAGATCTCACTTAGGTCCTAAATTACTCTAAATTACAGATGTAAAGATAAATAATGCATTTGTCTGGTCTGTTTTCTTCTTCATATACTGTTATGATATGAGTTTAGAAGACTTGGAATATGGCACATGAGCCATGGACAATTGTTACGCTACATTTTTGTTGCTTTTGACAGATCCTGAATGTATGTATTTACTGTATGTATTCATTATATGGAACAGGGCTGCTTGGACTTCTTTTGTGTTCCATGGTAGAAAAAGTCATACGAGTTTGCAAACATAATAATACACGCTGAGTGTTATTTTCATTTTAGGGAAAATGTTCCTTTAAGAATTGAGTTTAAACCAGAATTTGATGCAGAGATACATGCAGAGGCGAAAGAGTTGCTGAAGAACACTTGTCCTTCTGATCTCCTCGTTAGATCTTGCTTAATTAAGCAGCTTAGATCATTTCTCAACTCAGCTCAAATCATTACAATTCATCTATCAGACTCATTAGTCCTGCATCTTAATTACTGTTTATGCTTAGATTAGACCGAGGACCTCCACAACATGACTGATGTACTCTGCAAATACTTTATTGATCAGATGAAAAATAATGTATTTCCTTCATTTAAAATTCTTTATGAAGATTACTATGTTTGCTTGAAAGATGTTTTTTTTTTTTTTTTTTTTTGTCTTTCTGTCTTTGTATATTTTTCTACATGGCTAGCAACATACAGTATCTCACAGAAGTGAGTACACCCCTCACATTTTTGTAAATATTTTATATCTTTTCATGTGACAACACTGAAGAAATAACACTTTGCTACAATGTAAAGTAGTGAGTGTACAGCTTGTGTAACAGTGTAAATTTGCTGTCCCCTCAAAATAACTCAACACACAGCCATTAATGTCTAAACCGCTGGCCACAAAAGTGAGTACACCCCTAAGTGAAAATGTCCAAATTGGCCCAATTAGCCATTTTCTCTCCCCGGTGTCATGTGACTCGTTAGTGTTACAAGGTCTCAGGTGTGAATGGAGAGCAGGTGTGTTAAATTTGGTGTTATCGCTCTCACTCTTTCATACTGGTCACTGGAAGTTCAACATGGCACCTCATGGCAAAGAACTCTCTGAGGATCTGAAAAAAGAATTGTTGCTCTACATAAAGATGGTGTAGGCTATAAGAAGATTGCCAAGACCCTGAAACTGAGCTGCAGCACGGTGGCCAAGACCATACAGCGGTTTAACAGGACAGGTTCCACTCAGAACAGGCCTCGCCATGGTCGTGCAAAGAAGTTGAGTGCACGTGCTCAGCGTCATATCCAGAGGTTGTGTTTGGGAAACAGACGTATGAGTGCTGCCAGCATTGCTGCAGAGGTTGAAGGGGTGGGGGGTCAGCCTGTCAGTGCTCAGACCATACGCCGCACACTGCATCAAATTGGTCTGCATGGCTGTCGTCCCAGAAGGAAGCGTCTTCTAAAGATGATGCAAAAGAATGCCCGCAAACAGTTTGCTGAAGACAAGCAGACTAAGGACATGGATTACTGGAACCATGTCCTGTGGTTTGATGAGACCAAGATAAATTTATTTGGTTCAGATGGTGTCAAGCGTGTGTGGAGGCAACCAGGTGAGGAGTACAAAGACAAGTGTGTCTTGCCTACAGTCAAGCATGGTGGTGGGAGTGTCATGGTCTGGGGCTGCATGAGTGCTGCCGGCACTGGGGAGCTACAGTTCATTGAGGGAACCATGAATGCCAACATGTACTGTGACATACTGTGTACTGAAGCAGAGCATGATCCCCTCCCTTCAGAGACTGGGCCGCAGGGCAGTATTCCAACATGATAACGACCCCAAACACACCTCCAAGATGACCACTGCCTTGCTAAAGAAGCTGAGGGTAAAGGTGATGGGCTGGCCAAGCATGTCTCCAGACCTAAACCCTATTGAGCATCTGTGGAGGAGCGCAAGGTCTCTAACATCCACCAGCTCCGTGATGGCCGTCATGGAGGAAGTGGAAGGGGACTCCAGTGGCAACTTGTGAAGCTCTGAGTGACTTAAACCCAGAGGTTAAAGCCAGTGCTGAAGCAATGATTTGCCACAAAATATTGACACTTTGGGCCCAATTTAGACATTTTCACTTGAGTGTACTCACTTTTGTAGTAGCAGTTTAGACATTAATGGCTGTGTGTTGAGTTATTTTGAGGGGACAGCAAATTTACACTGTTATACAAGCTGTACACTCACTACTTTACATTGTATCAAAGTGTCATTTCTTCAGTGTTGTCACATGAAAAGATATAATAAAATATTTACAAAAATGTGAGGGGTGTACTCACTTCTGTGAGATACTGTATATCTACTAACTGACAGCACTTTTAGAAGATCTTACATACAGTAACTGCTGTACTATTTTGTCACTGAAAAATTATATATTAGCTAGATAGAGGTGTTGATGTAATTGTACCTGATAATGTCAAAAGTGTGATAATCCAAGATTTTTTCCCAGCAGCTCTATCCACTAATTAACTCCCAGATATATACATGCATAATGTATGGATAATATGATATGTGTATATCATGGCTGGGCGGTATGGCTTAAATTATATGGTACGGTTTGAGTACTTTTATACTGTATCATTGTAATAATGTGGTATTTACACCCTTAAAAATAAAGGTGCTTCACAATGCCATAGAAGAACCTTTTTGTCTAAATGGTTCCATAAGATCCTTTAACATCTGAAGAACCTTTCTGTTTCACAAGGTAAGAAAGAGATGGTTCTTTAAAGAACCTTTGACTGAATGGTTCTTTGTGGAACAAAAAATGGTTCTTCTATGGCATTGCTGTGAAGAACCTTTTTAAGCACCTTTATTTTTAAGAGTGTAAGCAATAAGGTACGAGAGGCTGTGCTTCCCATCGTGCCTAACAATGCCCTTCAGCCACTTTACTTTTTTGAAAGTTCGTTAAATGTTTATATATATATATATATATATATATATATAACTAACGAGCTGTGGACATGCCTGAGGTAAATGAAATACTATGTGATATTTTCTTTACAAGATGTTTTATTGACGTCTTTCTGCGGTTGAAAGACTGATTGAGCGATTACATGAGGCATGAGATGTTCAGCCAAGTTTATTTTGTGTTAAAACTAGTAGGAAGGAAGGGATGATCATGCTCACTTGCAAGTGATGTCACACCACATCAAAGAGCATCAAAACAACATTTATTGTTTGAGTTTCCTGAAAAACATTCACATAATTTGAAAGATGAGACTTTGTTTCTTATCAAAAGTAACAATATATAAAACTGGAAGTTTTCAATTAAGCTCCACTCCTGCAATGGTTAAAACAGTGCTGTATTTGTTTGGTACACGTGTACTGAACCGAAAGACCCGTACCGAACATTTTTGGTATGAATATGTGTACCGTTACACCCCTATTGCTCATATATCATTATTCAAAGGGGCTTCCACACTGGGCATGTTTGCTGTGTTTCGAGCCTGATTGTGACTGTATGTGTGTCACATGAAGGCTTGCAAATGGACTGTTTTGAGGAGACAGCTGATTACGAGTTCTGATTGCACTCACTATACAGTACACGGTTACACTGCACGCTCACTCTTGCTTATATACAAGGTACATCATCACCACTGCCATCCCATACATGTGTTTTGTTGAACTAATGATGTCGCCATCGGTCAAAATGCATGCACGTTACTTTACTTCCTGATCAAGTGCGCACCCAAGTCCGAGTTGCTTTCACTTTCACGTGAAGCACGCCACAGTTCCACTTTAACCAAACTCCTTCAGGTAGTCTCAGTTTGGTACCCTAGTACACTCTTGGGTCCGCATGACAACTATCACATTACCATTTTTAATGCAAACCATTGCTTGTTTCAAACTGAACTGCCAGTGTGAAAGCCCTCTAACATAAAATAGGTAACACTTTATTTTGGTCCACTTTAGATATTCTACTAATTATAAGTAACTTTGCAAGTACATTTAAACTTATTCAACTAACCCAGTCTACTAATACTCTGACAGTCAGTTGACATGCAGTTGCAAAGTTACTTATAGTTAGTTGAATGACTAAAGTGGACTATATAAAAAAAAAAAAAAATGGTTTATATTAAGAGTGAACTATAATTTCTTTGCCACTAGCAGCATCAGACAGAATTGTAAAAATAATGATTGTTTCCAACAGGTTTTAAGAACCTCTCGGTTACGTATGTAACTTTCGTTCCCTGAAGGAGGGAACGGAGACGTTATGTCGACTGACGTCATGGGGTCTCAATTGGGGCTCCCAAGTGAGACCCCATGACGTCAGTCGACGTAACGTCGAAGTGACTGACTGAAAGGGAACACTTGCCCTGGATAAACAAGACAAACAGATTCACCCTAAACTTACATCATTGACTGAGCCAATGTTACTGTGTGTGACTTAAGACAATCTAAAAACAGTGGGTCTCATTCTCTCAGTGTGCACATGCACAACATTTGTGTGAAATCTGCATGTGAATATTTTCTTGGAAAAATTGTGTTTGAGCAGTATTCATACTAAAATGTATTGCAATTTGTACAATACACAGAACTCACGTACTCTGGGTCAAGTAAACTTCCTTTTTTTAGCGCTTTATACAATAGAGATTGTTTCAAAGCAGTTTCATAGTATACTAAACAGGAAAGTAAACCTTATAATTCTGTTATTATATATATACTGTATATATCTCTTATTGTTTTTGAACTGGTTTTGAATTTAGCATTTAGACCACTCTGCTCTCATTGAAATTAGAACAAGATTCAGAACAAATTTGGGTGCGTACTTGTTCTTTTGTGTGTACAAATATGAAATAATCCACACAATTGTTAGCGAATGAGACCCATTATCTCTTTAGTCACCAGAATCAAAGACACAATTTGAGAACTGTCCATAAGTGACCTTCTTTCACTCTGGAGGAGGAGCAGTAGTGGGTGTGCTAAACACACGTGGGTGTTTTTTCCTTCTTTGTCTGGATCTACTGTGTAGTTTTGAGTGGATGTGTTAATTGAGCTGCCTTTTGCCGGAAGAAAGCGCTCGTTTTCTCGAACGCCTGATCACCATGCCATTAAAACTCCATTCTGAACTTGACTTGAGCTGAAGCACTCTCGTTACAGATATGAAACTATTGTTCCACAGCGCTGCAAGGAAAGGCGGCCCGCTGAACAGCTTGGCAATGAAACCCGCTGCTTTTTGCATTGAATGAACCGAGAGATGTGGGAGGATTGGCTTTGGTTTTCTGGATTTATGTTTTAAGAATTAGAGGTAATGAAGCTTGGGATGTTAACGATTGAATCTACCTGGAGTAGTTGGAAGGCTTTGTTTCTCAAAATATTCCCCATGTAGTAGAAAAAGGAGTCTTTGAGTCCAGTTGGACAGTTGAAGTGGGTGTTATGGATGGTTTACTTTTTCAGCAAACTGTATTCAGCTTTTTTGGCTGCTTTGATGCTTTCCCATGTTGCATGATTGGAAGGAATCCATCAGGCTTGACTGGATGTTTTTGTTCTTTTGTGACCAAGAAAAAGTTTTGATACCTTTATAAAGTACTACCACAAAAAAAAAAAAAAAAAATAATAATAATAATGTAATTTGGTTCCACATGACTCCAAAACATTACATGAGCATAATTT
>JAFVLL020003618.1:0-31694 GCA_021397915.2 Tor tambroides | reverse complement strand
TAAAGATCCTTCAGATTCATCAATGACATCTATTTCTGATGGGTCCACAATTACTGCAGTTCCTAGTGAACAGTTAAGCACAACTGTTCCTCTGGCCCTTTCAAGCAAAGCAGTTTTTTCCAGTCTGTCAACCACAACAGTTTCTACTGGTTCCATAAGCATGGGTGTTGCTAATGATCCATCAAACACAACTGTTGCTAAAGAGGATTCAATCATCTCAGGTCACACTGATCAATTAAGCACAATTATAACTACTGGTCCCTCAACTACTACAGTTCCTACTGGTCTTTCTGACACAACTGTTCTTTCAGGCCCTTCATCCTCCACAGTGCCTACTAATCAATTAAGTGCTCTTGCTCCTCTTGGCACCATAACTACCACTGTCTCTACTGATCTGTCAAGCACAGCTGGACCTAATCATCTTACAGATAGTACAATTTCAACAACTACGGCAATCACAATTGCTTCAGCTAGCCAGTCAAGTAATACAGTTCACACTGATGCATCAAGTAAAACTATCTTTACTGGTATTTCAAGCAGTGAACTTTCTACAGTTGTACCAATCACAACTGCTCCTAATGGTACTTCAAGCACCACAGGCCGCAATGATGCATCAAGCACAACTGCTTCAAATAAATTTTTGAAAAATGCAGTCCCTACTGATCAACCAAGTTCAAATGTTCACCCTGGAAGTTTCACAACTGCAGTACTTTCTGATATGTCAAGCACAGCTACTCCTAATGGTCCCATCATAACTACAAATAAATTGGATTCACCAAAGACATCTATTTCTGATGGGTCCACAGCTGTTGCAGTTGCTAGTGATCAGTCAAGCACAACTGTTTCTCTAGGCCTTTCAAGCAATGCAGTTTTTCCCATTCTGTTAACCACAAAAGCTTCTACTGGTCCCACAACCACAGCTGTTGCTACTGATCTGCCTAACAGAACTGTTCCTAATGATCATTCAAGCATCTCAGGTCAAACAGATCAGTTAAGCACAACTATAACTATTGGTCCTGCAACTACTACAGTTCCTACTGATCTTTCAGACACAACTGTTCTTTCAGGCCCTTCATCCTCCACAGTGGCTAGTAATCAATCAAGTGGACTTGTACCTCCTGGCACTATAACCACCACTGCCTCCACTGATCTGTCAAGCACAGCTGATCCTAATGATCTTTCAGATACTTCAGTTTCAAACAATGCATTGACCACAACTGCTCCAGCTGCCCAGTCAGGCAACACAGTTCAAAATGGTTTATTAATTCGAACTGTTTCTGTTGCTATTTCAAACAGTGTACGTCCTACAGATACATCAATCACAACTGTGATTGATGGTACTTCAAGCAACACAGGCCACACTGATCAACCAAGCAAAACTGGTCATATTGAAACTTTTACCACTGCAGTTTCTTCTGATCTATCAAGCATAACTGCTCCTAATAGTCTCGTCACAACTAAAGAGGTTTTGAATTTATCAAAGACCTCTGTTCCTGATGGTTCCACATCTGCTGCAGTTCCTACTGATCTGTCAACCACAACAGGTCCTACTGGTCCCACAACCACGGTTGTTGCTACTGATCTGTCAAACAGAACTGTTTCTAATGATAATTCAAGCATTTCAGGTCAAACAGATCAGATAAGCACAACTATAACTGTTGATCCCGCAACTACTACAGTTCCTACTGATCTTTCAGACACAACTGTTCTTTCAGGCCCTTCATCCTCCACAGTGGCTAGTAATCAGTCAAGTGGAATTGTTTCTCCTGGCACTATAACCACCACTGCCTCCACTGATCTGTCAAGCACAGCTGGTCCTAATTATCTTTCAGATACTTCAGTTTCAAACAATGCATCGATCACAGCTGCTCCAGCTGCTCAGTCAAGCAACACAGTTTACAATGGTTTATTAAGCAGAACTGTTTCTGCTGCTATTTCAAGCAGTGTACATCCTACAGATACATCAATCACAACTGTGACTGATGGTACTTCAAGCAACACAGGCCACACTGATCAACCAAGAACAACTGTTCATATAGAAACTTTTACCACTGCAGATTCTTCTGATCTGTCAAGCATAACTGCTCCTAATCGTCCCGTCACAACTAAAGATGTTTTGAATTTATCAAAGACCTCTGTTCCTGATGGTTCCACATCTGCTGCATTTCCTACTGATCAGTCAAGTACAACTGTTCTGTCAGGCCCTTCAACATCCACAGTGCCTGCTTATCAATCAAACACAATTATTTCTCAAGGTACTATAAAAACCACTGTCTCTACTGATCTGTCAAGCACAGCTGAACCTAATCATCTTACAGATAGTACAATTTCAACAACTGCATCAATCCCAATTGCTTCAGCTGGCCAGTCAAGTAATACAGTTCACACTGATGCATCAAGCAAAACTATTTCTACTGGTATTTCAAGCAGTGAACTTTCTACAGATGTACCAATCACAACTGCTCCCAATGGTCCTTCAAGCACCACAGGCCACAATGATCCATCAAGCACAACTGCTTCAAATAAATTTTCAAAAAATGCAGTCCCTACTGATCAACCAAGTACAACTGTTCATACTGGAAGTTTGACCACTGCAGTACCTTCTGATCTATCAAGCACAGCTACTCCTAATGGTCCCATCATCGCTACAAATCAATTGGATTCAAAAACATCTATTTCTAATGGGTCTACAACTGCTGCAGTTTCTAGTGATCATTCAAGCACAATTGTTCCTCTAGGCCTTTCAAGCAAAGCAGTTCTTCCCATTCTGTCAACCACAACAGCTCCTACTGGTCCCACAACCATGGCTGTTGCTACTGATCTGTCAAACAGAATTGTTGCCAATGATCATTCAAGCATCTCAGGTCAAACAGATCAGTTAAGCACAACTATAGCTGCCAGTCCCTCAACTACTACAGACCCTACTGATCTTTCAGACACAACTGTTCTTTCAGGACCTTCATCCTCCACAGTGGCTAGTAATCAATCAAGTGGAATTCCTCCTGGCACTATAACCACCACTGCCTCTACTGACCTGTCAAGCACAGCTGATCCTAATGATCTTTCAGATACTTCAGTTTTAAACAATGCATCGATCACAACTGCTCCAGCTGCCCAGTCAGACAACACAGTTCACAATGGTTTATTAAGCAGAACTGTTTCTGCTGCTATTTCAAACAGTGTACGTCCTACAGATACATCAATCACAACTGCAACTGATGGTACTTCAAGCAACACAGGCCAAACTGATCAACCAAGCAAAACTGGTCGAATTGAAACTTTTACCACTGCAGTTTCTTCTGATCTGTCAAGCATAACTGCTCCTAATAGTCCCGTCACAACTAAAGATGTTTTGAATTTATCAAAGACCTCTGTTCCTGATGGTTCCACATCTGCTGCAGTTCCTACTGATCAGTCAAGTACAACTGTTCTGTCAGGCCCTTCAACATCCACAGTGCCTGCTTATCAATCAAACACAATTATTTCTCATGGTACTATAAAAACCACTGTCTCTACTGATTTGTCAAGCACAGCTGAACCTAATCATCTTACAGATAGTACAATTTCAACAACTACATCAATCCCAATTGCTTCAGCTGGACAGTCAATTAATACAGTTCACACTGATCCATCAAGCAAAATTATTTCTACTGGTATTTCAAGCAGTGAACTTTCTACAGGTGTACCAATCACAACTGCTCCCAATGGTCCTTCAGGCACCACAGGCCACAATGATCCATCAAGCACAACTGCTTCAAATAAATTTTCGAAAAATGCAGTCCCTACTGATCAACCAAGCACAACTGTTCACACTGGAAATTTGACCACTGCAGTACCTTCTGATCTGTCAAGCACAGCTATTCCTAATGGTCCCATCATCACAACAAATCAAATGGATTCAAAGACATCTATTTCTGATGGGTCCACAACTGCTGCAGTTCATAGTGATCAGACAAGCACAACTGTTCCTCTAGGCCTTTCAAGCAAGGCAGTTCTTCCTATTCTGTCAACCATAACAGCTCCTACTGGTCCAACAACCATGGCTGTTGCTACTGATCTGTCTAACATAATTGTTCCTAATGATCATCCAAGCATCTCAGGTCAAACAGATCAGTTAAGCACAACTATAGCTGCCGGTCCCTCAACTACTACAGTTCCTACTGATCTTTCAGACACAACTGTTCTTTCAGGCCCCTCATCCTCCACAGTGGCTAGTAATCAATCAAGTGGAATTCCTCCTGGCACTATAACCACCACTGCCTCTACTGACCTGTCAAGCACAGCTGATCCTAATGATCTTTCAGATACTTCAGTTTCAAACAATACATCAATCACAACTGCTCCAGTTGCCCAGTCAAGCAATGTACTTTCTACAGATGTATCAATCACAATTGCTCCTGATGGTCCTTCAAGCACCACAGGCAACATTGCTTCATCAAGTACAACTGCTCCTAATCAGTTTTCGAAAAATGCAGTCCCTACCAGTCAACTTAACACAAATGTTCACACTGGAACTTTGACCACTGCGGTTCCTACTGATCTGTCAAGCATTACTGTTCCTAATAGTCCCGCCATCACTAAAGATCCTTCCGATTCATCAATGACATCTATTTCTGATGGGTCCACAGTTACTGCAGTTCCTAGTGAACAATTAAGCACAACTGTTCCTCTGGCCCTTTCAAGCAAAGCAATTTTTTCCAGTCTATCAACCACAACAGTTTCTACTGGTCCCACAAGCATGGGTGTTGCTAATAATCCATCAAACACAACTGTTGCTAAAGAAGATTCAAGCATCTCAGGTCACACTGATCAATTAAGCACAACTGTAACTACTGGTCCTTCAACTACTACAGTTCCTACTGGTATTTCAGACTCAACTGCTCTTCCAGGACCTTCATCCTCCACAGTGCCTACTAATCAGTTAAGTGCTCTTGCTCCTCCTGGCACCAAAACTACCACTGTCTCTACTGATCTGTCAAGCACAGCTGGACCTAATCATCTTACAGATAGTACAATTTCAACAACTACAGCAATCCCAATTGCTTCAGCTAGCCAGTCAAGTAATACAGTTCACACTGATGCATCAAGTAAAACTATCTCTACTGGTATTTCAAACAGTGAACTTTCAACAGATGTACCAATCACAACTGCTCCTGACGGTGCTTCAAGCACCACAGGCCACAATGATCCATTAAGCACAACTGCTCCTAATAAATTTTCAAAAGAAATTGCAGTCCCTACTGATCAACCAAGCACAACTGTTCACCCTGGAAGTTCGACCACTGCAGTTCCTTCTGATCTATCAAGCACAGCTACTCCTAATGGTCCCATCATCACTACAAATCAACTGGATTTACCAAAGACATCTATTTCTGATGGGTCCCCAAATGCTGCAGTTGTTAGTGATCAGTCAAGCACAACTTTTCCACTAGGCCTTTCAAGCAATGCAGTTCTTCCCATTCTGTCAACCACAACAGTTTCTACTGGTCCCACAACCACGGCTGTTGCTACTGATCTGTCAAACACAACTGTTGCTAAAGAGGATTCAAGCATCTCAGGTCACACTGATCAATTAAGCACAACTACAACTACTGGTCCCTCAACTACTAGAGTTCCTACTGATCTTTCAGACACAACTGTTCTTTCAGGCCCCTCATCCTCCACAGTGGCTAGTAATCAATCAAGTGGAATTCCTCCTGGCACTATAACCACCACTGCCTCCACTGATCTGTCAAGCACAGCTGGTCCTAATGATCTTACAGACAGTACAATTTCAACAACTACATCAATAACAATTGCTTCAGCTGGCCAGTCAAGTAATACAGTTCACACTGATGCATCAAGCAAAACTATTTCTACTGATCAATCAATTACAACTGTTCTGTCAGGCCCTTCAACGTCCACAGTGCCTGCTTATCAATCAAGCAAAATTATTTCTCATGGTACTATAAACACCACTGTCTCTACTGGTCTGTCAAGTGCAGATGCACCTAATCATCTTTCAGATACTACAATTTCCTCCAATACATCAATCACAACTGCCAATCCTGCTGGCCAGTCAAGTAATGCAATTCACACTGATTTATCAAGCAGAAGTAATTCCACTGGTATTTCAAGCAATATACTTCATACATCATCAATCACAGCTTCTCCTAATCATCCATCTGGCTCTACAATATCTTTATCCAGTGCAGCTGCTAATCAGATCACCACATCTGCAATATTTACGAACTCAACACACTCTAAAGTTTTCACCACCTCAACCACATCTTCCCTTCCAACAACTCATCTATCAACTAAAGCGTCCACAGGTTCAGCAGTGTCAGGCGAGGGATTCGTTATTCTACAGATCCTTTTACGGATGCAATATATTGATGCTTACAATAACCCTGCTTCCATGGAGTACCAGACTCTGGCCATAGACATCACTACTGAGGTGCTCTAAGAAATATTTTCATTTTTTAATAAATGTATTATATATATGTATTATATATTTATGTATGTATTATATATTTTTATATTATGTCTAGACTATGCATCTATAGTGAGTTATAGCTTAATTGTGTGTGTGTGTGTGTGTGTGTGTGTGTTTCTGTAGCTGAAGCGAGTCTTCCGGGAAATGTATGGGACCAACTTCCTCAGATGCTATGTGCAGAGATTCTGGTATGGTACAAGACTCTTTGTTACCATTTATTACATTTTCTGTTCTGTTCAGTTCAATCTTTCTATCTTTCTTCATCACACATTTACTTGTTCATTTTCTTTCCTTTTTTGTTCTGTACTTTCACTGTAAAATCCAATAGTTTACCTTACTTAGATATAATTAGTTGTCTTTACTTAGTTGTTATACGTACTAGGTTTTATTAAGTTACAGCTAATTTCAAGGCAAATAAAACAATTTACTTACTGCTTTAAGTGACGCTTAAAATATTCGTTGCCACAAAGGGATCAATGACATTAATAAACCAGTGAGAGGTAGCAGTGCACTAATATGTTGCTAATGTACAACATAGCAACAGAAGAAGAAGAAGAAAAGAAAAAAGTTTTTTGAGTTCACTAATTTCCTCCATGTCTGCAGTTATCTTTCACTAATTGCATTCACTTGTTTCCCAAATTCATCTTGAATGCTGAGTTCTCAATACAACTGAAATATTCGAGAGAACATCACATAAGCTGACTTCATTAATTGATGTTGATTTTCCTAAAATGTGTGTTTGTTTGTTTTTTTACTCACCATTATAGTGAATACTGTTCCCTTTGGTTGGGCACTTCACTTATATTATTATAATTTTCTTCGCATTGATGCAACAATGCAACATGAAATCAGAGTTATTTGACTTCAAGGGAAGAAAAGTAATAAATAGGTTGCTTTTAGAGGGTGACTTATCTTCTAATTAAATCATTAGTTAGTGTACTTTTCTTGTTTATAAGTGATCTTTTACAATTTCATTGTTTTTCATAAACACTTTGAGAAGCTTTTAATTGAGTTGATATAATCCTTTAATAATAATCCTTTATTTGCTCTTTTTGTTGTGCTACTACTGACACAAAACAGCAAATAAAATGGGCAGATAAAAACAACAACAGTAAAACAAAGCAATTGCATAATTTATTAATTAAAGTGAGTAGCTATACTAAGTCATGAGTAAACCTAAAGTAAAGGTTCAAGTACCCCCTACAGTTCTTTCAGTTTGCACAGGCCATCAGTTTGCATGCTTTTTTAAAGTAAGCCCAACTAATTAGATTTTACAGTGTTGTTCTTTCTTTCTTGTGCAGGAACATAGAATAGATTGGTGTTACCCATTAGACAAATCATCCCAGTAGCCACCTGCTAGCCCATATATGGAGGATTCAGGCAGACAAAAAGGGTCATCACAGAGATGCTGTACATGAGGATATATGATTAATCTAATAGTGCACATTTAATTAGCAAGACGATAAACGATAGTCAAAACGATAGTATGTGAATACTACAGTAGCAGGAGGCCAAAAACACAGAGAGCGTTTCTGACAGAACTTTGGAGCCCATACGAGTTTAGAGGTTGTTTCCCAAGAAAACAAGTCTGAACATTCTTGATTACGCTCCATGTGCACTATCACTTTATATATAGACCGAAGCTTGCTGCTGTATGTAAATTCACTACACACATGGATCAATGTGGCAACAGGACTAAATTCAACTTTCCCCCTTTTACAATTGCCCTGGAACCCGCTGCGGGGCCTGTCCTCTAGCTAATAATTAATTCAGTATAGAGCTGCACAATTAACAATCCCCACTATTAATAGAATTGTCCATGATTTATGACATAAGGGCGCTATTAAAGAGTAACTTCTGAAAGAGTACAGAATCTCCAGATCAAACCACAGGAGAAGAAGAAGCAGAAACAAGAGATAGAAGCATT
Source organism: Tor tambroides (assembly GCA_021397915.2). Lineage (NCBI taxonomy): Eukaryota > Metazoa > Chordata > Actinopteri > Cypriniformes > Cyprinidae > Tor > Tor tambroides. The sequence continues at coordinate 23,292 of JAFVLL020003618.1, read as the reverse complement.
GCTTTTGCACACTTGTTGTCTTTGACAAAATGTTCTCATTTTCTCAGCATTTTGTTTAAAATGTTTTTCAGTTTTTTGTTTTTCTTAGTGATAATAAAAAAAGAATGCGTGAAGCTATAATAAAATGTATGTATGTATTCTTTTGAGATATTATATGCTCAGATATTCATACAACAAAATATTCTAGGGGCCATGAACTTTTTATGAAAATGATTTTTTTTTTTTTTTTAAATGCTGGTGTTGGCTGGTTGGTTGCTTAATTTCAAATTTTCTTTCATTATCAAAAAAAAAAAAAAATGGTAACACTTTAGAATAGGGAACACTTATTCACTATTAACTACGACTTTTCCCTCAATAAATCTCTAATTTGCTGCTTATTAATAGTTAGTGCGGTAGTTGTTAAGTTTAGGTATTGGGTAGGATTAGGAATGTAGAATAAGGCATTAATACGTGCTTAATTACTACTAATAAATGGCTAATATTCTAGTAATATGCATGCTAATAAGCAACTAGTTAAGAGACCCTAAAATAAAGTGTTACCAATTATTGTGTTTACGATAATATCTATTATCTGGTCGCTATGATAAGTAAATATACCTGGTATTGTCTTAATTTTCATGCAGCTCTAATTCAGTAATAAAAATGTCAACATAATTTTAAAATAACCTACAATAACCTTAAAGACCTTACAGTAATTTGTTACATATTTTTACTCTCCAAGTAAATGTTGAATTAGCTAAAAATCAAGAGTAAGCTAAATCAAGCCTGCCTTTTCATTGTAGTAATTTAGACATTTTCATATCTAAAACTTTCACTTTTTCCCCTCCAGGCCTGGGTCAGTAGGTGTGGATGCAGAGCTTATTTTTAAAAGCCAGACTGTGCTTCCAAATGCAACAAGCATTGTAAATACTCTTGTGGCGGCAATTGATGAATCAAAGGTGCTTCTTGCTGTGATTCCTTCAAGTATCACTGTTGGTGAGTTCCTCATTTTCTTAAACTGTTTTTGAAAGTAGACCTTCAGTGGCTGGTTATAATTACATTTCTATACTTTCAGTGGAACAAGGAGAGCCAACTTTGACCACCAGACAAACACAGTCATCACAAAGTGTTCCTGTCATGCAAACATCTTCTGCTGTTGCTCCAGTTCTGTCTAGTATGCTGTTGATGCTTTTGCTTCTGCTATGGAATGAAACTGTAACTCTCTTTTCCTCCATGTGTCATATTCAAACCTGCAACTGATATTGTGAAAACTCTGTTATCTGCTATTGTGATACATTAACATTACCTTTGGTTTAATATTATGGAAAATGTATGGGAATTATGGCACTACATGCAATACTTATTCTAAAAATTGATGTTATAGTAGTAATTATAAGACAAATCAATTGTAAATAAAAGCTAAAGTGCAAGTCAGTGGTTTTGAAATATATATCGAGATCGAGAAAGGTCCGTGAGTCGGGATTCAAACCCGGGATGCCCAAAGCGCAGCGGTGCTACATGCATTGATTTTCCATCCCCCTACCCCTACCCCTACCCCTACCCCTACCCCTAAACTTACTCATCACAGAAACATGTGTAGAACACCAGATTTACATCAGCAACATCTTCTGGCTGATTTATAATAATATAATGTCCTCACTAGCGGGTTGTCAAAGTATTTCACAATATAAGTGAAAAGATTTAATCCTCACAAGCAATAGGGGTCCTATTATGCTTTTTCACTTTCTGAATTGTAGTCAGTGTGTAGTGTGTATGTTTGGGCATAAAACGGTCTACAAAGTTACAAATCTCAAAGTCCACTCCAAAGGGAGATATTTCGTTTTTAAAAAAAATCCCTTTTCAAGAACTACAACGAACGGCTCGTTTGGACTACAAAGTTGTTTTCCTCAATTTATGACATCACAAATTGTTAATCCCGCCTACGGAAATTTGAATGGTTGGCGGGTGGGGAGAATGCTTGGTTGAGCACTGCACGCTTCAAAATCAAAACCAAGTACGGGTGTTTTCATATCACTGTATTTCTAGTGGAAACCAACTGTTTTCAGAAAATGTTGGATGTCATTTTCATTTCATCTTGCATGTAATGTCTGATAAAGCAGCGTTTGTGAGCAGAGCTCTGTTTTGTGTACAGAGTTACCGGGGAAACCTATCTCTCTCCCGCTCCAACAGCGCCTCCCGCTGGAAGAGAAGGAATCTGCATATATATGCCACCACAAATAGTGTAAGTCTGTGGGACTATGGTATAAATAAATTCAACTGTATGACAGTTTCACTGCAATTCATGTTATAATGTTATAATTAAAGAACAATAAACATAATACATATTACCGTTGCACTTATCTAATGCAGTTATTTTTAAGCTGTTGTTGACATCCTATCTAAAATTTGATTTAGCCGAAACAACAACAACAACAACAACAACAACAATGTTACCACTTTAATATGTCTTGCAATATCCATGCGTGCAAAGGTTCTGCATGATCCTCTTGTTCAATATTCTCGGGGTCTGAATTAATATGGCAATATTGATGAACTTGCTGTTCTGGCAAGGGGCGGGGCAATACTGAAACACCATCTAAACTGTTCGCCAATCACAACGCACTGGGACAGCTAACCAATCACAACAAATTTCGTTTTTCAAGAAGGCGGGCCTTCATCAAACCCGGAACTAATCAAGTCGTTTGTGTCAGGCTGGAGAGAAAGGTATTGTAATAATGTCAATTATGTGGAAAATAATGTGATTTTTGAACCACCAAGCATGAGAGCATGTTCTAGTACACCCCCAAAACAAAATCAAGACTCTGTAAAAGAGCATAATAGGACCCCTTTAAGAAAGTGACAAAAGTTGTTTTACAATGGACCATTTAAATTGAGCAGTGTTACTTTTTTCTTTGTTTGGCTGAATGCATTTTAGTTTGATGATGAACAGGTTGCAATGTGTCAGATTCGGTCAGATTCTGTTACGATCTGCATTGTGCTGCTGAATGAAGAGACGAAACAACTGCTGAACTGGACACTTTATTACCGTGAACACAGGGAAGTACGTAAGCAACACCAGATGGAATAAAGAGAGTACAGCATGAGAAATGGTTGCTTCTGTGATTATCTGCACTATTTTCAAAGTCTTTTTGCATTGAATAAATTCTTCACATTTTTGGCACTGAATCATCCACAGCACAAAAAGTCATAACCTGCCTGGATACTGTTTCAGTACAATTTAACAAATGAACTTCGTGAGCATTGTCAGCTCATTTTGGTTTCACCACTAGCCCCTTAAAAAGAATAACAAAGTGGCATAACCTGACCTCATAACCTAAAAATGAGGTTAGTGTTAAATAAAGTAGGTGGCAAAATCGTGTTGGTGGTGTGCCAAGACAGCTAGTCAGATAAAATCCAAAACACACATAATCAGGAATGCACTTGCCAATTAAAAGGTAGTACAAAGTGAACTGCCTTTACAAAAAAACATTTGAACAACAAATTTTTTGACAGTCCATTAAAGACATAACATACCTCTTACATTGCACTGATAATTGTTTTGCACATAGAATATTGGAGCTGCCTAACAGCTGACGCAACACATTCAACACCTCAAAAACAGGTGGATTTCAGCAACAGTCTTTAAACACAAAGTCTTTACATAGTAGTGACTATGAAGTATAATAAAATAAATACATAATAAAATATAAAGATGCAGCCAAAACAACAGCCTTCTAATGTTTTTGGCAAGAATTTCAAACGTCATCCTGAAAAAGGGCTTGTGTGAAGGAAAGCCGCCCGTCTCCCTGCACAGGTGAGGTACTGAGGGGCCAGGTGTGTGTGCTGATTTAGTGTTGGGGGCGGTGCAGACACAGATTTGTCCATAATAGCCCTGTTTGGTATGGTTGTGGTGGTGGATGCATTATAACTAGTCTCAGCAGTGAAAATCTATCTGCAATTGAGCTTTTCAGACACTCAAGACTAGTTGATAATTTCCTGACATTTTCAGAAGATGTCTTTTCTGATGTCTCCATCATGTCCAGAATTCTCTTTTTCATCTGGATGTCTTCCTTGACTGCATACAGCAACTGTGTCTCAGCTGGAAGCTTTCTTTGAAATCTGTCCTGTTTGTGTCCCTTGAATTTTTCCTTGAAAAGAGTAGATCAAAATAATTATTTCAAGCTATCTTACATGAAAAAGTTAAAACTACATAGTTACCCACCTACAGTAACCATCACAACACACCATTGGATATAACGAAGTGCATTTACTCAAGTACTGTACTAAAGTACAGTTTTCTACTGCTGTACACTTTATACTCTACTACACTGTCATTTTTTTTTTTTTTTTTTTTTTTACAGAAAATAACTGATTTTATTTCAGGTTGTTTTATTTTAAATTGTAGTCAAAAAGTATTGTGACATTAATGACAAATTACAGTAATTAACAATTATTTTAATACAGTATTTCTCTGTTTTCTTAAATTGCATACAAATGTATGTAAAATTACAAAAAAAATCTCTAACTTAATAAAATAACAAAACTGTTAGATGATAAAATGGTTAAATGACTGGCAGCAACAGCTGCCAAACAAAAACCTTAAAATTAAAGTAGAATCTCATAATTTAAATAAGCTGAAAACACTATTATTTTACAGGTACTTCCTGAATTATTATGATCAAACACCTTCACTATAATAAATAAATAAAAACATCACATGACTGGCAGCAACATAACATGAAACACTAACAGATCTCTCTAGATCTCAGCATCTTCCCTCATTACAAACCAGTCTGACTTTATTGCTTTCATACAAAACTTCTCATTGAGAATTAACAGAGGTTAATTAATTAATTACTTTATTTTATTTACTTATTTTTATTTTTAATTGAATTTATCCTTTATAAAATGTTGATGTTTTATGAAAAATAATAAAGTTTGAAGTCGCTGTTCTGGAGATAAGTGTTTGTTTTAGTTGGGCTCTTGACTTTTTAACATCAGTTTTTCTCTGGTTGCTGTAACTGTTTCTAAAGCACATTTGTTATAGCAAAACTTGCTAAAGAAAAATCTGTTCAGATGATTACATATTGATAATGACTCAATTATCATGTAGTGGCCTGATTCACTGATCTCAGTAGGTATATTAGCTGTTAGTCTTGTGTTATTTACAGCAGTTTTGTGATGTGATGATATTTTGATATTTTTTTTTATTTTTATTTCATTACATAGAAAGTGTTTTGAAATGTGTCTTTCTGACTCAAACATCAAGAAGCAGCGCATGAATCTTAACAATGGTGACAATCAACTAAAAGATTTTTTGTGACTTTAGTAGCTTGTTTTGTGATGTTCAGAGTTGATCTGTTTATCTGTTAATGCAATTCAAATAATGTCTGCAGAATGACTGAAAAAACTTTCAAAATATCAAAGCAGGGCAGGATTTTATGCAGTAGTATTCTAGGGCTACAATAGTGCAAAATTATTAAATACAAAAATCTCTGGATGAGATCAGTGAATCAGGCCATTATTTATATTTACATTTACATTTAGTCATTTAGCAGACGCTTTAATCCAAAACGACTTACAAATGATGACAATCGAAGCAAACAAAACCAACAAAAGAGCAATATGCCATGAGACTGGGTTGATATGCAAGTGCTATAACAAGTCTTGGTTAGGGATGGCACAATAATGCGCTGTTCACTTGCAGAATGCAAGCTTCTAGAGGCACATAGGTCTGAAGTAATGAATTTAGGTCAAGGGGTGCAGAGCCAGTGGTGGTTTTGTAGGCAAACATCAATGCCTTGAATTTTATGCGAGCAGCTATTGGTAGCCAGTGCTAATTAATGAACAGAGGTGTGACCTGCACTCTTTTTGGCTCATTAAAGATTAATCTTGCAGCCGCATTGTGGATTAACTGTGGAGGTTTGATAGAACTGGCAGGAAGACCAGCCAAGAGAGCATTGCAATAGTCCAGCCTGGACAGAACAAGAGCCTGAACAAGGAGTTGTGTTGCATGTTCCGAAAGAAAGGGCATGATCTTCCTAACGTTGTATAAAGCAAATCTGCAGGACCGGGCAGTTTTAGCAATGTGGTCTGAGAAATTCAGCTTATCATCAATCATAACTCCAAGGTTTCTAGCTGTTTTTGAAGGAGTTATGGTTGATGAGCCGAACTGGATGGTGAACTTGTGATAAAACGATAAGTTTGATGAAACCACAAGCAGTTCTGTCTTGGCAAGGTTGAGTTGAAGGTGATGGTCCTTCATCCAGCAAGAAATGTCTGTTAGACAAGCTGAGATGCGAGCAGCTATCGTCGGATCATCAGGATGGAATGAGAGGTAGAGTTGAGTGTCATCAGCATAGCAGTGATACGAAAAGCCATGGTTCTGAACGACAGAGCCTAGTGATGCCATGTAGACAGAGAAGAGAAGTGGTCCAAGAACTGAGCCCTGAGGCACACCAGTAGTTAGATATTGCGACTTGGACACCTCACCTCTCCAAGATACCTTGAAGGACCTATCTGAGAGGTAAGACTCAAACTACTGGAGTGCGGTTCCTGAGATGCCCTTTCTCAGTAGGGTAGACAGGAGGATGTGGTGGTTAACCATGTCAAAAGCAGCAGATAGATCCAGCAAGATAAGTAAAGATGATTTGGAATCTGCTCTTGCCAGTCTTAGAGCTTCAACAACTGAGAGCAAGGCAGTTTCGGTCGAGTGTCCACTTCTGAAACCAGACTAGTTGCTGTCGAGGAGGTTGTTCTGTGTGAGAACAGCAGAGACTTGGTTGAACTCAGCTCGTTCAAGTGTTTTTGCAATGAAAGGAAGAAGGGAAACCAGTCTGTAGTTTTCTAAAAGAGATGGCTTAAGAGTGGGTTTCTTAAGTAGTGGGGTTATACGAGCCTGTCTAAATGCAGAGGGAAAAACACCTGTGTGAAGGGATGTGTTAATGATGTGAGTGAGAGCAGGTACAACTGCAGGAGAAATGGCTTGAAGGAGATGAGATGGAATAGGATCAAGCAGACAAGTAATAGGATGATTAGAAAGGATGAGTTCTCATGAAGGCTCATGTTTAACTGCAAAAGATTTACATTTTACAGAGAATTTTCACAATAATAATCCAGGAATTACCTGTAGTAACAGTGTTTTTTATTAGGATATAATAAAATTAGGATATAAATTAGGATATTTGTATATTTTCTGCCAGTCATTGACTGCTTAAAAAAAAAAAAAAAAAAAAAAATTTCAAAATCAAAACATTTTCAAAACATAAATGTTTGGCTCCCTTTGCCATGCTGTTCACCATTTTTGGAAAACAACTTTTTTTTTTTTTTTACAGTGTACTATGTTTTGGAGGCAAATATTGTACTATTTACTGCAGGACATTTATTTGATAACTCAGTAGTTACTTTGCAGATTCAGAATATTAATATCCACCAGTATATAAAGTAATTAAGATGAGCCCTACCTTTGCCTACCAGTAAACAGTAACAGTAGTCTGTTCTTCAGGCTTCTGATTGGCCAACATGGCTTTACGGTTAGGGTTATATCGCCACCTGTTGGTTTGGCATGCTCTTGACAGCACTTCATTGCGTTTTTTTGCGTTTTCACTTGGACGGAGATTTTTTTGAACGAAGAAGGGAAAAGTCCCATGTATGTGTGGACTAGGCCTTAACATTAAACTATGTTACTGATGAAATCGTCAGAGTAGCGCTAACAACATTAGTCTGTATGTTAGCATGTGTGCAAACCATCTGTGAGGGAGAGAGAGGGGAAGAGAGTATGTGCTTTCTGTACATAATAAAACATAATTTTGTGGCAAAAACATGGATATGATCTGTCATTTTTATCCTTTTGTTTACTATATTTATTTGTTTGGCCAGTGTCATTGTGGGATTTGGTTCTTTTGATGTTTTAGGCTGTAAGGACCTTTTGAAATAACACAAATCACTTGGCGAAGTGATATGGACATGTAATGCGGTGCCTGGAACTACGTTCGCCGTGCGTTTCCCTGAAAATAATTGCACACTTTAGAGCAGGAGTGGGGAACGTTGATCCTGGAGGGCCATTCTCCTGCAGAGTTTAGCTCCAACCCTGAAAAAAACCTGGAAAAAAATACCTAACTGCATCCTGAAGACCCTGATTAGCTGGTTCAGGTGTGTTTGATTAGGGTTGGCGCTAAACTCAGCAAACCCGGCTTAAATTTCATTACGTTTCATTTGCATCGGCAGCTGAGTCAATGTTTAGAGCATTTTTCTCAAAATATATTAATGAATATTCATGCTTTGAATATAAGAATTGAAAAACATTTTATTATTATTGCTATCTTATATATTTCATAACTTGAGAGTGCTAAAGGTTTGCTCTCAGAAGAGACAGTCTCTGAACTATTTCAGATAGAAATAATTCACTGTAATTATTAATTAAATTAATTTTATTTGCTGCAATTTTATCCGTGGTGAATGCAAACATCCGGTTCGTTCAAAGCATAATTTTATTGTATTATCCTGCTAAATTACAAAACAAGACCTGTTGCTAATTCCGTCTATGAAGAGCATAACTCTGTTCACTCTTTCCTAGTTTAAGCATGTGCTCATTAATGGCTGAAGTCAGTTGTAGTTCTTGTCTTTCTCTTTTCTTCAGTGATTCTGCTTGTTAACAGCAGCTGTTCATCACTAATGCTCAATCATCATTTTATTAGTTACTTAATTATCTCATTAACTTCAACTCTGCTCAGTGTTACTCTAACACTCTGTAGTGTGGGATGAAATGTTCTCTGAGCAGATTTGATTTAACTCTGGGATTTTGCTGTGCAGGGACGGTCTTTCACTAGTTAGATGAGTTCATTCTGCTAACTAACAGTTAACTGCAAGAGATTTGAAAGTAAATTGATATTTCTAGTTAAGTTATTCAGTTAAGTTTCATACGACGGCGTTTTAGTGCCTCATTAAAAAATAAAAAAAATCTAAGATTACGAGATTAAAGTTGTAATATTTCGAGAATAAAGTCGAAATTACGAGAATAAAGTCGAAATACTATGAGAATAAAGTCGAAATGTTTCGAGAATAAAGTCGAAGTATTACGAAAATAAAGTCGAAATGTTTCGAGAATAAAGATTATAGTTATACTATTTTGAGATAGGCTATTCTAGCCTTTTGCGCGTGCAAATGGTCGGGATTGGGAGCACCAGGATATTCCAAAGTCTCAGCTTTCAAAATATGTCAGTTTTATGAAATACAAACAATATGTAGGCTATATTGCAATAATGTGTTTGTCAAGCGGCATGTGAGTCAATCATCTTCCCGATTACAATAACGAACTACGAGACATTATTTTCATTATAAATTAGGCTAAGCTGTTTTTATTTTCATGCATTATGATGTTCCTTCACTTATCTTGCTATAAACTTGAAATAAAGAGCAAAAGCACATTTATAATTTGTATTTCGTTATAAAACTGATAGAATTTGAAATTTGAAAGCACAAAATTGTTGTGATTACTGGGTGGCTGGCGCACTACAAATAATCAATGGAAGATGTTAAATATGTCCTCATTTACAGTATTATACCATGAATAAAACAGTTTGTGAATAGCCACTTAACGTTTACAGCAGAAAAGACAACAATATAACTTATGTTAACAAATTTGAGTCCACTTCAACCTTTAGAACGTTTTATTGCTGTTTAATTAAACAGGTTATGTGAGGAATGAAAGTTTGATGTTTTTGCGGAGTAGGTGGTGGAATTTTCACAATAATTTAATGAATTGATTCACATAAATACAGCGATCTGTCACGCCACATTAAAGAGCTTGAAAATCACATTATTGTAAGACACATAATTTGTGTTTTGCTATAAAACTGATTTTGAAAGCTGAGACTTTGTTTTATATTAAAAGCACTAAAAGCACAAAGCTTAAGCTATTGCTATTGGGTGGCTGGCGCACTACAAATAACGAATGCAATGGAAGACATGAAATATTATTTCCAAGCATACTGTGACTGCCCCGCGAGTATGACACATGGTATGATTTCTGCTAATAATCCCACATATATTTGTAGTGTATTAAAAAAGGGTTAAATAAGAGAGCTACAGCACCCCCCAAAGGAATGTCGATTGAGTGTGAGCTGATGTTAAGATATAGTTGTTCCTGTTCAATCTGTTAATAAATATCATATTCTTGATATTAAGCTGTTTCCGCGAGTCCTCAAAATTGACTCTTCCGCATCCCAGTAAGATGAAGCGGCTGCTCGAGCGCAACAATATTCAAATCAATCCCGGTGGCCTGGCCGCTTCTCCCGGTGCTCTCAATCCGGGCTGTTTGCATGCGCAATATAGGCTATACTCTCAAAATATTATAACTGTAATTTCTACGATTTAAATTCTCAAAACATTTCGACTTTATTCTCGTAATATTTCGACTTTATTCTCATAATATTTCGACTTTATTCTCGTAATATTTCGACTTTATTCTCATAATATTTCGACTTTATTCTCGAAACATTTAGACTTTATTCTCGTAATATTTCGACTTTATTCTCGTAGTATTTCGACTTTATTCGCAAAACATTTCGACTTTATTCTCGTAATATTTCGACTTTATTCTCGAAACATTTCGACTTTATTCTTGAAACATTTCGACTTTATTCTTGTAATATTTCGACCTTATTCTTGAAACATTTCGACTTTATTCTCAAAATATTTCGACTTTATTCTCGTAATTTCAACTTTATTCTCGAAATATTACGACTTTAATCTCGTAATCTTAGATTTTTTTTATTTTTAATGTAGCACTAAAATGCCGTCGTAGTTTCAAGTACACAAAGCAAGTATGCCGAAAAAAAAGTGAAAGCCAGAACAGTTCAGTTGCCCCCTGGTGTTTGGTTGCAGTATAGATGTAAACCTTGTAAACAAATGGGACGTGAACCAAACAAACAAAAAAAATCACTTGGTTTCTGTCATTTCAGGTAGCTCTTCTCACACTGAATGTTCAAGTGTTCATTTTTCTAATAGGTTTGCTTTTAATTAGTTATTTGATGTGATAAAAACAGGGTGTGGCATCATAATTGTGTGGGCGGGGCTTTAATCCAGTGACTCCGCCCCACAATCACTACTGTGCAGAATCCAGATGACTTTATCAGCACAAGATGACAGCGGCCATACCTGGACATTTTGGCTTCATTTTTCTACAGAGGAAGGAAGTGGAGACACGTCAAACATCTTTATTTTACAGTCTGACACCAAGTATTTGAGCAGTGTTATAGTTTAATTTTATAGTTATGAAATAAGCTCAGAATACTAGCACAGTATAAACATTGCTTTTTTTTATTTATTTACTTTTTTATATTAAATTAAGGCAGTCGGTTTGCTCCGTAACTGGTTTTTACAGTGTACTGTAATAGGTAACACTTTAAATTAGGGATCACTATTCACTATAACCTTTCACTTGCTTAGTAGCATGCATATTACTGGCTGTTTATTAGTACTTATAAAGCATATTAATGCATTATTCTGCCTTCTCATATTCTAGATCCCATAGCTACTACAACAACTACCTTATTTACTATCAATAAGGAGTGATAAGGAGTTTGAGGGAAAGCTCTTAGTAGCCTACTCTTCATAATGAATATGTGTTCCCTAGTCTAGGGTTAGTATTATTGGGCCATTCTACAGAACTGGTGCAAACTGCTGTCCCACAACCAAAAAACACATTTAAAAACCATTTAAGAATTCAAATTTTAGATGTTTACTAAGATCCTTCTATTATCTATTGAAAACCACAATAACATTTAAAATATCAGTAAGCTTAATATATATAAAATCATAATTTATTGGGTAGGCCTACTTTTATTGGGAGGTGGCTGTAATTTTTGCATTTTATTCCATTGTTGTTTTTTAAAGAATATAGATTGCCATTAATTACAATCAAAACATTTTTCTGTCCTTCTCCTTCAGCAGCTTACACTGGTTCAATAAATAGAGTTCAGTGATTTCTCCCTAAAACGAGCCTGGCTTACATTTCATTACGTTTCATTTGCATCGGCAGCTGAGCCAATGTTTAGAGCTTTTTCACAAAATATCTTAATGAACATTCATGCTTTGAATATAATAATTGAAAAACATTTTATTATTATTGCTATCTTATATATTTCATAACTTGAGAGTGCTAAAGGTTTGCTCTCAGAGGAGACAATCTCTGAACTATTTCAGATAGAAATAATTCGCTGTAATTATTAATTAAATTAATAATTAATTCGCTGCAATTTTATCCGTGGCGAATGCAAACATCCAGTTCGTTCAAAGCATAATTTTATCGTATTATCCTGCTAAATTACAAAACAAGACCTGTTGCTAATTCCGTCTACGCAGAGCACAACTCTGTTCACTCTTTCCTAATTTAAGCATGTGCTCATTAATGTTAAGCTTCTGTGTGGGCGTTCTCTAATGAGGTCACGTAGCAGTTTGAGCACGACCTAATTAATATTCATGAGCTGGGACTTCTCAATAGTGCGGTTCGCAAGTTCGCGTTCCTCGCGACGCCCGAGAAGTCTCGCAGAGTCTCGCGAGAGACGCTCACTTGTACGGCCGCCATATTGTGTGACACTATTTTGATTCTTATCTGTTGGAAGTGAGAAAGGAAGAGAGAAAATAAGGGGGAGCCGAGGGGGAAACGCAGAAGAGCTGTCAGAAGAGAGCGAAGCAGCGGCGGCGCGGGATTCGCGAGCGGAGTTGGGCCTGGTTCTGTCCGCAGATCCGCGGCGCGAGCGGCCCGGGAGCGGCACTGACACGGTGAGAAAAGCGCTTCAGATCAGGCCTTCCGAGAGAGCGACGCCGAGCAGCGCGGCTGGACGGGGCTTCTGCTGTTTCTGCTCGTCAGAGCGCCTTACTGCCGGAGAACGCGGTGAAAAAGCAGTAACGCGTCTCCAGCGCGTCGCGCTCCCGCATCCGGTGGCTCCGGTCGCGTCGGTTCGCTCGCGCTGTCGCGATCGTTCTTCTGCCCAGTTTGTTGACGCTAAACGTCTAGTCGACGCGGCCAGTGCTGCTATCGAGCTCTCCGTGAGTTTCGGGGTAAAAACGGCTCCGGAGGCTGAGGCTGTCGTGAACGCTTCGCCGTCGGGTCAGTCGCTGGAGCTGGGTGTTGTTTTGATCTTACAGTTGGTTCATAAAGGAAATAAAAGTATGGTGGTTATCAGGCCTCTAAAGCGAGCGAAAGCTCTGCCAATCATGAATAGCTGAAGAAGAATGTTTGAACAGAAATCCCAGGATGTAAAGGTGTAAGGGTCACGATGAACCGCGTTCAATCAGGCGCTTTGACTTCTCCAGAAACCTGTAACATTATACAAACACATCTCAACCCCTGATTTGTTATTGGCAGATGAAAAGTAATCAAGAGACTTTAATCAAAACCCATTTGCGCCATTATTTTACACACCTAAGCTGCTTTTATAATGATGCAATAATGAGTGCATGGTCGTGGATATGGTGGAACAGTTACTGTTTCTGACTGGTTTATACTGTGTCTGGTATGCAGTTATTCTCAGAATTGCATGTAATAACTGGATGGCCTGCTAGATTTGCCCAAAGGTGCTTTCACAACAGAGCACACTGCCTGTGATATCGTATCCCATAATGCAGTTTACCATACTTTTCAAGCAACATATAAACAGTCTGACAAATCTCATTGTTTGAGCACACCAGACCAACACTTAAATATTGCGAAATGTGTACGATTTCACACACTTTTCAGAAACAGCAGTAAGTGTATACTGATTAGTATTGCAGGGTGAACGTGTGTATGGGCAAAACAAAAAAATCTAAATCCTGCAGTCAAAATGTGGCGTTGTGTGATTTATTAACCTGAAATGAAACGACAGTATTAGGAGTGAAAGCAGGAGCACAGGCGTGAATGTGCGGTGTTTTCCTCGGAGTGATTCAGGTTTAGTGTTTGCTGCGTTTCAGGAAGTGTTTGCGGTTTGCCTTCAGTCTGTCTGTAATCTGTATTATAGACTAGCGATGCCTCGAGACCATCACTTTGGCTTCGGTACGATACCAGAGTGTAATACCTCGGTATCGATACTAAACCGATGCCATAGGTGACGGATAACCAGCCTCAAAAGATAAGTGAATTGAAAACTATTGTATTAAAATAATAATAATAAAAACAGATTCATATTTTAATACCTTTCTATTAAACTCTAACAAAAAATCTGCAGGGAACATAAGTTACATTTTGACTGAGTTTGAAGAAAAAAAATACAACTGAAGTAACGCAATTAATGCAACAAATGTTGCTTTATTGTAAAGTGTTATTCTATTCAAAATCACGTTATTATTTCTCTCTCAGATTGTTTTCAGATTTCAGACTCAAGATAGCCAAAGGAAAAGCATTAAATATAAACCTCGCTCTCTCGGCTGCTTCATATTAGCAGAAACATTCCCTTCATATTATTGATACTAAAATTAATTCAGCAAAACTCTTGCTTAATTCAAATTCAATTAATATTCGATTGTATGAAATGCAAGTGCATATATCACGTGACTCACTGGTTCTAGCGTGTCACATTTCAGCTTACTGTATCACATCTTTATGTGCGCTGATCAGTTGTGAATAAAAGTCAGAATTAAATCTGAATGATGAATGACGCACTCACCTGTCGATCTCTTAATTCTCTGAAAAGATCAGGATGAGCAAGCCACAAATGCTTAAAAAAGTTTGAGTTGCCTCCTGTGGTAACACATGGTTTATAGCAGCGCTTGCATTCAGGTGCAGTTCCTTCACCTTTATCATCTGATCTGTATGCAGAGTAATGCCATTTTTCACTTCTACTGTTCTCTTATTAATTTCGGGTGTGTTGATAGTTTCATCTGTTTGATCCATGGTGTTGTTCTGTTGTCACATTTACCGGTTGCGCAGCAGTTTGGGAAGCACTGCCACCTACAGGTGCACTTCACAACAGCAGCGCATGAAATACCAAACTGACCAAAATTATGATATCCTACCGTTTGAAATATAATATATTCCGGTATTTTTCCAGTACCGGTATACCGCACATCCCTATTATAGACACACACTGCTCTCTTCTTTTTATGTTGATGCTGTTATTGACCACGACAGTTACAGTAAAAAACAGAGTAATGCTGGGGCTTTATGTGCTGAATGACCATATACAGTATCTTTGTGTTTTATATGAAGTGGGCTAAATGTTCAGTTTTCTTTTAAGCACACCACGGGTAAATGAAGCTTGCAAAGTAGGGCTGTATGATTTGAGGTGAAATCAAATTTCATTTTTTTTTTTTTCTAATAAGACTGCTGTTGTTATAGTTGACAGTAGCCAACTGAAAAAAAAAAAAAAATACTGTGGAAGTCAATGGCCCCACATGAAACAAACAAGCAAAATATATATATAATAAAACAGGGTTGCTGTGCTTGTTTGTAGGGCTGCACAATGTGGCCAAAATGTTATTATATATAAATATGGCTATAAAGTAGCAGTGGTAGTAGTAATAATAGTAAGAGGGCTGAACACTCAGGATTTAGATGGTTCAGATTTTTATTTACCCTGCCAAAACTGTCACTAAGGTTACCACACCAACCCTTTACCATTAAAATTTCTCAATTCTTGATTCCAATTCTTATAGCACAACAAAACCACCAGCTTAAAGCGGTAGTTCACCCAAAAATGAAAATTAGTACAAGATTTACTAGGCGTGTCTAGCTGTAATGTGTGGCTTCCGGTCTCTCAAGCAGGCGCGTTCGCGACAAGCGGTCGAGCGTATGACGCAGGCATAACGAAAGATCCGGGGAGAGAGTGAACGCGGACGCACAGAGGAGAAGGCAAAACAAAACACCTGTCACAAACGTTTTAAACATCCCAGGTATCGACACGAATGCACCATTTTAATCAAAACAGATACAAGATACTTGTTCGCTTGGTTTCCCTGTGCTGGACACAAAACTTGGTTCTCGCGAGACCACAGTCTTCTCCGGATCTTTCGTTACGTCTAAATCATACGCTCGACCGCGTGTCGTGAACGCGCCTGCTTCAGAGACCGGAAGCTGCACATTACAGTTTATAACGTTTTAAGAATTGACATTTTTCTTAAACTAACACATCGTTTCGCTTCAGAAGGCCTTCATGAACACCCCGGAGCCGTGTGGAGTAGTTTTGTGATGGATGGATACTTTTTTTTTGGATTCAGAAACAGGGGCATCATTCACTGCAATTATACTGATTGGAACAGACAGGACAATGTGGAATATAACTCTGAATGTGTTCATCTGAAAGAGGAATGTCAGACACGCCTAGGATGCCCTGAGGGTGAGTAAATCTTGGACTAATTTTCATTTTTGGGTGAACTATCCCTTTAAATAAAACTATGTTCAATCATAATTAAAGACAAGTGAAAAGTCAGTAATAAAATAAGAAATTACAAGAAATACCACAAATAAACAATGTAACGTACAACTAAAGAGTGCTTTAAGTTTTTCAGATAGCTTGAACAATAATATTTAGGTAAGACACACTATCGAAATTAAGTAATCAGATGTCAAATAATACTGCATAGTCTTCACTGTATAAATTACCTATAGATATATGCTTATTAAAAACACTGAAGTAATACTTCCGACATTTGTGTGCATTTGTCCGTTCAGTCACATTAAGACGCAAAAGGACCCTGGTGTGATGTCTGAGAAGAGCTTCGGTGTGTGAACGCCAGTAACGAAATCTTCCACTTCAGCGATTAAAAACCGCGAGACCTAAAAACGTGCAAACGATAAAACTTTGGTGGCAATGGAGCACTGGCCCAATCGGGACAGGTCCTTATTGACGAGCACTGAATAATACTACTACTACTAAAGTAAAATAACTTTACTATTGCAATATGTTACTGTAAAAGTGAAAGATTACAACGCTAATTTGTATGGGTGTCTAAATGTCTTCATTTGCATGTTTCTACATGTACCGTTTGTTGTGAGGGAGCCTCTGAAGGTTGTGTTTTGTTGATGAGTGCTTCTCGTTAGACGTTTGTGAATGTGCTCGTGTTGAAGATGCTGCTCCATCTCTGCATTCAGAGACTCTCTGTTCAATTCAAAGTGTGCTACACACAGGTGAGTGGGCCTGTACAAACCACCTGTAGTAACACACTCTCCTCTATGCGCACTAGACACTTTCACACACTGCTGTGTATACACAATCCTACAAAAGACTCAGTAATATATGTATGTTTACATGCTCATGCACAACAAATCATCTTGTACTGTTCCCCAGCCAGCTGCTTGCCTCACAATGTTTCTCTCTGCACATGTACAGTACTTATGTGAAGCGTTAGTTTGTATAGTTTGTATAAAAAAAAAAAAAAAAAAAAAAAACACCCTTGACCCTCTATCAACTACATATTTATTCTCTAACTGCTACTTTTTCTTTAAAAACTAACACTAGCTTTCTTTTTTCTATTCTATCTACTTGTTTTCCTTGGGAGAAAAAAAAAAACAAAACAAAAAAAAAACCTTGCTATGTGTACTGCGTTAGGCTAACCGAGACTTGTCATATGCTTGCATGTTGTTGCTCTTTTGTTGGTTTTGATTGCTTCTATTGTCCTTTTTTGTAAGTCGCTTTGGATAAAAGCGTCTGCTAAATAACTAAATGTATAGGTTTATAGTGTTTTACTTCATTGTTGTATGTCTGTATTTATGTAGCACCGTGGTCCTGTGAGGCACGACATTTCGTTCCACTGTATGTCCCCACATGCAGCGGAATGACAATAAAGCTCAACTTGACTTGACTTGAAGATGCTGCTCCATCTCTGCATTCAGAGACTCTCGCTGTCAAGAAATACTTGTGACCTCCTAACATTTACAGATGAAACTATAAGTTTTGCACTGAGGGGAAAACTTTTTTTTTTTCAATCGGAAGCACCGTGATGTATTTTTCAGCCAAAAACCCTCTGACACAGAGTACTGTGACTCAATGCAGATGATAGTGCAGCTTCTCCATAAGCTTTCCTCACCATTTCCAAGGTTTCTAAACTGTCCCCATGACTTGTGTGTATAACAGACTTGTGTATGGATGGTAACTAGGGATGGGCGATATCTTATCGTTTGCGATATACCGGTAAAAATTCTCCCTACGATAAGAAATAGTCTTCCCGTGATATAATGATAAAGTCTAGTTGTTGACATGTTTCTGTGTGCGACAGTGCGGAGCGAAATCGCAGAAGACTGATGTGAAATTGAGGAGGAGTTTATCGCTAAATGAGAAGCTATAATCTGTAACTGGTTTGGTCAGGACTGTACAGCGCACAAAAAATCGGTCTGAATAAATGTAGTACAGTAGCTCGTGTGCGATACAGTTTTGCATGTGTATGAGTCTGTTTACAAACCTGTTGTCCAACAAAGATATCATTTATTGACATGCTTTTTCTCCAAATTAACTTCATAACATACAGAATGATAGTATTATATACAGTGACAAAGGCCATGTCGATTAGCATTGCATTATAAATATACTTTCTTTATAAAAATACCCAAGATTGTTTGAAGAACACAGATAAACCATATATTTTGTGCAATCGTATGTTTATTGTATTCAGGTTTCATTAGTTAAAATTCAGCTACAGAGATAACTGGATACCTTTGTCCATATCAGGGATTTAATGGAGCGTGGTCAGTGCTATTACTTCTGCGACGCATGTGTGGTGTTTCTGCGCAAGAGCGCCCTCCGGCTTCCAGGATGAATTAAACAGTCGTTACATTATGTGTGTACTCAGTAATGCGCACAACACCCTGTTTGGGGTAAAAATAGGAACGATAATACTTTTCTCTAAAGAAACAGGATTCCCTGAATTATCGTCATTGATATAGTTAACGCAATAAATACCAGAAATTATCGTGATATATTTTTAAGCCCATATCGCCCATAATGGTAACTGGATCTCACCATGAATATAGCCATAGATGCTGGAATGGTGTTAAGAAGAAAATAAACAAACAAAATCCTCACCATTTCCAAAGTTTCTGATGCACTTTAGGTGGTGCCAATAGACGATAGTATCGTGTATTGACGATAGTCAGAGATATCGCCTGTAGCTGATGCCTTTGACGAAAACAAGATTATTATTATTGTCAGGCTAGTAATACTATCTCATTAATATTAGGGCTTATTTGTTTCTTCATACAACTTTTTCTGCATTTTTACAGTGTTGCGCGTTATAACCAATCACGCACGATTCTGTTGACTTTATGATCGCAGTGGCCAATCAGAGGCGTTCAGATGAGTCATCGCTGAAGCACTGGAGTTTTGTTGAGTGCATGCTCTCTCGCGAATTCTCTCATCATAAACAACAAAGTGCAGATGTGTGTGCGACGTAAGTATACGAGATTTATTCATCACAGAGTGTAGATAGATTCACTGATTATAACGGGAGTGTTTTTTACATTTACATTTAGTCATTTAGTAGATGCTTTTATCTAAAGCGCCTTACAAATGAATTTTTAAATGAAATTTTTAGAGTGCATAAACTCGTGCTAGACTGAAGTCAGTGATGGGCTTCTTTGATAAGGTAAAGGTTCTTTGCTTGTTTTTTGTAGCTAAGGTTTGAATAACTGTCATATTAAAAATATTTTATGACATGACATCCATATGCTACTTGACTAAAAAGATATAATGTGTAGTTGATAGATTACAGTGACATTAGGCTCCTTTTAGCTAGGGATGCAGGATATTATCGGACTGATATCGGAATCGGCCGATAATGGCTTTAAATGTAAATATCGGCATCGGCCCGATATGAAACATTATGCAGATATGTCTCACAGATAAGAGGAATACATTAACTCACATGTGCTCAGGGTGTGCTAGTGATTAGATCGTGTCAGCAGTGTGACTCATTCTTGAAGCAAAGTTTAGTCTGAATGATGATTAGACTGACTGTTCTGAATCGCTGCATTTAATCTCTGAAAGCAGGTACAGAATGTGTTCGGTGTGTGATAGAGGAAACAGTAATAGCCTCCCCTGGGTCCTAACGCCCCTTCGGTAAGGAGTTTTAATCTGAAGGGGCGCTGTTGGTCTGCTTCTAATTAAATTAAAAGTAAAATAGCCTACACAAATTACATTAGACTGTGTTTCTGATTAAATAAAGCAGTAATTGATGTCATTAATGAGTATGTTTTGATTTAATGGTCAGAAGCTATAGCTTACATAAAAAATCACAAACATGAAACTTGTAAATTAAATAATTTTATATATATACTGATTTATTCATTAATGTGTAATATGTTTTATCTTTTAAACAAATCATTAGCTCTAAAATATTTTTAGAATTTTTACAACTCTTTTGTTTTAGACCATCTACAAAATTTTAAATCTTAAAATAAAATGTTAGGGTTAACACTGCATCCTTCTGGGAAAAAAAAATACAGTGATATAGTTTATCTATAGTTATTTTCAGAGCTTCAATGTACTGTCAAGAAACCTTCATTATTTTTTTTATTTAATTCTAATAAGTTTAAAATTAAAAATATTTTACTTATAATTTCTGCACAGGAGAGACTTGGTGTTGTTTCCAAACAAAAGGAAATGTAATGGTATCGGCCAAAATGAGTCTAAAAATATCGGATATCGGCAAAAATCCAATATCGTGCATCCTAGTTTTAGCATTACGCTGGAGTTAGTTCGATCTCCCGACTATGAAAGCAACTAAGTAAATAATGAATAAATTAGCACGATAATATTGTGTATCGGCGATCTCACAGGCTGATGATATTATGATCTGAATTATTATCTAGCGTATCGCCAACACTAAACTTCACACAAAATGTTATCGCATGCCGTTGTTCCAAACTTGCTTGCGCTTTTCTTAATACGAGGTGCTTGAACAGAGTGTCACAAATAAGAGTATCTGGACTCTGACAGGGCTGGTGATCAGTGTTGTAAGGATCTCACAGCTCTGTTTAGTGTCGTGTGACCGAGACTCATCAGTGTTTCTTTCTGCTTCCGGTGCATAAACATTATAACTCTTATCGGTTTATCGAGCAAAATTATATCACGCTAATTATCGTTATCAATTTACTTACTTTACAGTTGCTGAAGCTGTGGTCTGTAAAGAGTGGACTCAAATCTGCCCTCTCACAGTCAGTTTGACGCCGTGGCTTTGCCCTGTTGAATATAATAGTTGAAACCTTTGACACAACAGCAGCAGACCAACATATAATGCTGTAATAGACACAGTTTGCTTTGTTAAAATTGTGCAGCTACAAAAGATTAGCAGCACACATTCAGAAAACACTGCGCTCGCTTTAGAAAAGCTGCATTTGTGAATAAGGTGTCTCTAGATCTTGCGTCTCGTGTTTCTGTGTGAATGCTTTATTCAAAGGTCCTGCTGGCAGCAGTTTCTGCTTCATTTACTAGCTGCTTCACTGTTTTTGTG
Source organism: Tor tambroides (assembly GCA_021397915.2). Classification (NCBI taxonomy): domain Eukaryota; kingdom Metazoa; phylum Chordata; class Actinopteri; order Cypriniformes; family Cyprinidae; genus Tor; species Tor tambroides. Next base: position 1,893 of record JAFVLL020003618.1, on the reverse strand, counting down.
CACCTGTTGAATGTGAGAGCTGCTGCTTCATTGCAGTTTTTAGCTTTTTTCTAAGCAGCAGCACAATAACGTGTTGTGTGTTAATCATAATGTAGCACAGCAAGTCTCTGAGTGATATATTGGCTGATATTTGGCATTTTTTTAATTCCTGGCATCGGCCAATAAGTGCTCTGAAAAGGCAAACGCTGTAACCTTTAGCATTTGTAAATGCTGACATAATTTTAATTTTCGGGTAATCTGTTCCTTTAATCATGGCAAACTTAACTCTGATCATGATTGTTTTGTAAGTAGAGAAGAGATAGAGAGGGAAGGTCTTTGAAAGCGAGCTGTAATCAGCAAAGACGCTGAAGCCTTTCGTCTTCAAACAGAGCAATTCACAACACATGCTGCAGAAGGAACCTGAAAGCGCTTTAAAGCAAAAGGAAGCGTCTTGTTCCAATGCTGTACCATTTTGAGTCACTCTCCTATGTTTATGTCTTCGTTGACATGTAGTTACATTTACATAGCTTTGTCTAGCCGAGCTGGCATGTGGAGTTATCAGAGAAGGAGCATCCACAGCTTGATTCTGTCTCGTGTTTCTTGTTTTTACCTTCCAGGGCAGAAAACATCTCCAACATTGTGATTTGCTCCATTGTTTTGGCAGAGCATCTTTCAGTCGAAAGGGCTGGGTAAAAAATACTGATTTCTCCATTTTAATCCAGTCTCATTTTATGAAACGATATTGATTCTTAAATCCCTAGAATTGATTAGTCTAGCCTGTTTTCAGTTAACGAAGGAAACGTTGTAGTGCACCTCCCATCCAATAAATCGCAGTAAGCTTTATAGAAATATAATTATAGTTATTACAGTAGTGCAAATGTATTATCAAATATGGTGGTAATCACACTAGTGCATGCTAACACAGTGTTTTAATAAACTATTGTTTTATTTGAGAAGTACATTCTACTGTACAATAGTAATTTAGAAATTGTTATTATGGTTTTATTAGTAATCATTTCTTTGCTACCAAATATTAAATCCATAAAGGTTTTAATTTAGGCAGGAAAACAGACCAACCTCTGTGCTTCTGGACAAAGGTCATTGTGGATTGCATGTGCCTTTATGAGAAATAACAGTACAGCCTCGACGTCACTGACTCTAATGAAACTCAGTTCAGTCTCTGCTCGCGGATGCCACAGACACGAATCGGCAGTCCTGCCTGTTGCAAAACGGTTATGACTTATTTTCCCTGTGTAAACTCCAGAAGTATGTTGAAGATTAGCTGATATGCTGTGTTTTCTGATGAAGTGATGAGTTTATTCAGCGTGCTGGAGCTCTGATAGAATCAGCGACAGCCCCTGCTTGTGATGAAAATATCCCACACATGAAGCTAAAGATCAAGAGTACAATCAGGAAAATCAGCAGCAGGGTGTGCTATATCTTTCTAAATGCTCTCTCAGTTTTTGGAGACTAGCGTTGTCACCGTACCAACATTTCAGTAGCTGGTATCAATAATATCTGTTCTCTGTCCCAAATTTTATTTGTAAATAAAAATAATTGAAATTTTACACAAATGTTAACTATCATATATATATATATATATATATATATATATATATATATATCTGTCATAATTATGGTTGATAGCTGCACACATGCATTTGTTGCTCTCATAATTCCTCTCCGAACGTACATCCGTTAGAGAGAGAAACGCAAGCTGTTATTAGTGGTCACTGTACCGCCGGAATGACGCTGAAACTGTTTCAAGATAATGGTTGCTTTAAGGCAGAAGCTTGGCCCACCTTGGCCCCACACTACATAACAATTTTGTGATTGGCTGTTGTGATATTTAGGGCTGTCGCGGTGAAGGAATTTCCTTTGCTGTAATTTTGAGTGGCTCAATAGCGCGGTATT